>JAJHPE010000033.1:829632-1000636 GCA_024447655.1 Carex scoparia
TTTATTATATAATAAATATAGTAGATTTATTTCTTTCGGAGGGTCTTGGAGGGAATTCCTAAATGTTCCTTGTGGGAGAAAGGAAGACATCATCGAAAACACAGCAAAAAAAGTTGGACAAGAGCTTATTTATCGGAAATAAACAAGTCATAAAAATGAAATATTCATTTGTCAAAACAGAAGCAGCTTGATTGAGTAGTCAACAAATCGTACCAAGGCTTATGGTTACATAAAAGCAAATTAAAAAGTGTTTTTTTTAATAAAAATGAACGTCATTCCCTCATTTGTATTAATATCACTGTTCAGTTACATGAGAATGGTAACCACCAATTAAAAACACAAAGAAAAAGCTCAAACAATTGAGCAATGCAATATTGGAAAAATAGAAAGGGAAATAATTGAAAAATAAGGAATAAATATGCAAGAAAAATGATGAAAAAAAGCTCTTGATGCTTGAAGCTGTTGTTGTTGTATACTACTAGTAATCCTTCACCTCCATATACATCAACTGAGCTGAAACTTCTTGCACCAGTTGTTGTATGTCTTTGTTCGATTATATGAAGATTCATCCCCCCCTCTCCCTCCACAGTACGAACTACGCGATTAACAGTATTTCCATTGATCTTTTAATTACTGTGATTGCTATCAATGATATCATCTGTGTACCTTGCTAGTAACCAATGTGGATCGAAGTTGAGCTTAGTTGTAGCTGCTACCTCCTCGTATAATGCCTATTAAGCATAATCCATCCACTCTTAATTAGATTATCCAACTTGCATCTTGCATATAACGCACCTATTAAGTATAATCCATCCTCTCTTCATTAGATTATTCAGCGTGAGTATTCTATTCAATCTCATAAGCCAACCAAAGCAAAAAGGTTCAGTTCAATCTAAATATTAATATAATAATAATTATAAAAATAATAAAATTATGAACCTGATTTGATTTAATGTCGATCCCAAATGTAATGTTATCGCAGCCGCAATACCAAACACGCACATAACAAGGCCTCGATGGAATCAACCCATCTGGCAGAACACAAAGAGAATTACAAAATTCGATTTCCAAGCTTGTAAGGGATGAAATGTTTTGCTGGCCAATATGTGGCCTTCCATGAGAGGAATCACCAATTGGCTTAGCAGATTCCACCAACTGCAGTCCATCCATCATTATTGAATCCAATATTCTACAATTAGAAATTTTCAGTGTAGCCAACATATCCAGATTCCCTAGGCCGCTAATCAACTGTAGGTTGTAACAAATTCCAATATACAATTCTTCAAGCTGGGATGGCAGCTGCTCCAGCTGCAGAACTCGAATACTACGACATGAAGAAATGGTGAGGTGCTTGAGAGTGTGAAGATTGTGGAATGGAAGAGATTCAATATTGAAACAAAAATCTAACCGGATATTTTGTATTGACTGCAAGGAAGATGGATCACTCATCCATCCCGGAAATGTGGTAGAAGAATAAAAGCTTAATTGAAGTTTTTTGAGGTTCGGATGTGGCTGGAGAGATTCTATCCAAGAAAATGATGCATCATCGACACCGACCCACTTTTCCTCACAAGCTTCTGGTTTGAGGCTTAATATCACCTCTAATTCAAAGTTTCAAGTTTGCATTTTTTTCTCATGTTAGCACTATGGGCATCTTTTAAATTACTCATTCCATTAATAATGAGATTTCCTTCAAGGTCCGTTATATCCTTTAACCAAGCTATTGTTTTAACTCCCAACCTTGCTCTCATTGTCTTTATTGCTGGAAAATTAACAAGCCCATGCGGGAAAAATCCAAGAAATTATCACCTCCAATAAATAATCTCAGTAAGTTACTAAGTTTACCTAGTGATTTAGGTAGATTTGAAAGATTGCTAGATGGAATGTTTAAAAATTGTAAGCTAACAAGATTACCAATACTTTCCGGTATATATTTAAGGCCTCTGCAATGAAGAATTAATGTCTGTAGGTTGTAAAGGTGGCCAATAGATAGTGACAACATTTCAAGACGTGAAGATGTGATACTAAGATAGGCTAGATGTTTCAACTCGGAAATGGAATCCGGAATCCTTTTCAAATAATCACATTCCAATTTCAATACCCTGAGTGCGTCAAATCTAGTGAGGTTACATATTTGAATATCTCTTGAACATTCTTTATAAAATTCCGGCAACTTCAAATTTAGGTCCATTGCCATTGCTTATACAATACTCGTGCTCCGAATCCCCAGCCAAGCTCTTAGATCCGTATAAAGAGTTCTTAAACCCTTCAAATTTGGTTCGAGAATTTGATTTACATATCCAATGAAACCACCTACATATAAATGGCATGTTTCTTCTGGAACATTTTTCTTTTGAACATCAAGTGGCTGATTGATCTCCAACGAATAATGTTCACTCTCAGAATTAAGTTGAGCAAGGTCATGAATTATATCGTGCAACTTACATTGTTCTTGAGAACTACTTGTAAAATAATCAAGAAATGACTCTCTGCTTTAACTCCTCATAATATTCAACCCCAATTTCTATGATTTTTCTTTTGCCCTTGGACTCAATGTAGCCATGAGCGATCCATAAATCTATCAAATGCATCTTTTCTAAAATGTAATCTTTTGGGTATATCGAGCAAAACAAAAAACACGGCTTAAGGTGTGCAGGTAAATGAGCATAACTGATCTGAAGTGCAGGAAATATATCATTTGACGGATTGCACTCCCAAAGATCACTTTCTAGAATCTCTCTCCAACACACTTCATATGTTTCATGCCTAAGGAGACTTGCAATTGACTTCACGGCCAATGGCAACCCACCACACTTTCTCATAATATCTCTTCCCATATTTACCAAGTGTGTTGGCACAGTGTCACTTGTACCACAAAAAGCATAATGCTGAAACAACCGCCAGCATGAATCTTTAGGCAAGTTAGATGGGCTAAAACATGATGATGATTGCATGACCTCTGCAACCTTTTTATTTCTTGTTGTTACGAGAATCCTGACCATATTTTCTTCTTTAAATGCAACTCAAAACAACTCCCAAAGACTTTTATTCTCGTTCCACACATCATCTAAAACAAGCATCATTGTTTTCCCCTTTATAGTTGTTGCGAGCACTTCTTGTAATGGGCTCAACTCACTCACACCACAATTGGTTTTGGAAACTGATTCAATAGTTGCTTTCATGAGTCTACTGACATCAAATTCTTCAGAAACACATACCCATCCTAATAAATCAAAGCATTGGGAAACCCTCCCATCTCTATAGATAAGTTGGGCAATGGTAGTTTTTCCGAGACCGCCTTTGCCAACAATTGAAATGACCGAAAATGACTTTTCTTTTTCAGATAGTAAGAAATTGATGACCTTCTTTATTTCAGCCTCTCTGCCAAAAGTGGTCACCTCATCTACCATGTGACTTGTTGGGGGTCGTAAATTTTTGTTGTTTGTACGCCTCTCTCCATCACTCTCCCTTAATTGGAGAGCCTCACGGTCCTTCGCTATTTCATCAAATAGACCCCTTATTTTTTTAAGCCGATTAACCATGTCGTCAGGAATTGAAACAATGAACTGTAAAAAAGAAATGTATTACATATGTCAAATTTTATAATTTGTTAACTAAAAATGATAATTATTGGATCAAGTGAGACTCCAATGTTTGTTTTGGAAAGCTAGTAATAAAACAAGTCACCTCTTCAGTGAATGCCAATCTATCTAATATAAAAGAGAAAATTTCAGCATACACCGTTACTTTTAGTACCACTAAACAACAATGAAAATACACCATTTACTTTTAGTACTACCAAACGACAAAGAAAAATACACTAGCACAAGTAACAATCCTTATAATTTGTATATGCACAAATACACCATCTACTTTTAGTACCACCAAACAACAAAGAAAATACACCATTTACTTATAATTTGTATATGCACAAGACACTAACCTCTCTGTTGTGAGAACTCGATGCCTCAGAAGCCTTTCCTGCCTCTACCTGGACACGTGTAACCTCATACTGGTACTCACTGAGCACATCCTCTACATCACAAGCGACCTTCTTGAGTTCCTTGAGCCATAGTTTGACGGAGCAGTCTGTGATCTGCCTCTCCTCAGCATCATACATGGTGGCCTTGATTCGCTCCAGAGTTCGCATTAGCCACTCTAGGTCCTCCTCAACAGCTTGAGCACGCTCCCTTTCTGAGTTATTAGAATTTGATGAAGAGGAAAAATGATCCTGCACAGAGGATCTAATTGAGGGAAGCAAATTGGTGCCTAGAGAGAGCAGAGAGGTTATCAAAATTCCGGCCATTTTGCACGGAACAAGTGTGTGACACTGCCTATATGCTCTGTTCTTTAGATCTTGAGTTGTGAAAATGAGGAAAGGAGCAGCAGTCTTCACATCTGAATCATAATTTATCAACTTATCCGAGTATAATATTAGCAATTTGATGCTGTACGCATGTTTTCAACTTTTCCCTTACTAAGCGACAATATCGACAATATCGCTAGTGGGTATCGTTGCTTTATATTTTGATTTTAAGCGTTACCTTATTGTTATTTTAGAGCATCCACAATGGTGATTGTTTTTGGATTGCTAATCTGATGTGTCAATTGCTAATAAAATTGTTGGGATGTGGAACAATTTCTAAATTAGCAAATTTGTTTTAAAAGCAAACCATTGTTTAATGACACGTGGCTAATTAATTGGCTGAAATTAATTATAGCACTCTCCCTCTCTTCACAAAATTAATTGTTGGGATGGAGTGATTTAGAAATTATGAATATATAATTGCTAAATTCAGTGACGTGGCAAAATTACAATTTTTAAACTTTTTGTGAGATGTAGATGCTCTAATAGTTGGCAGTTGGTTGACCCGTGACCCGAGAAACGCTTTATTTATTGTATTATTATATTTCTAAAATAATTTATCTTTGGTATACAAAGAAATATTTGAATTTGTTGAATCCCCCACCTTTCAACAAAGTTACTTTTAATACGAAAATAATTTTCTTTGGACTGCACATAGTTTGTATTAAGTCGAGATTCCCTAAAGTATTTCAAAATCTGAGTTTGAGTCCACACTGTTCAATCAGGATTCAGATCAATTTGATCTAAGGCAGATACTAATCAAACGGTTCAGATTCAAGTTCAAAGTTTGAGTTATCTTTGAATCCGAAATCAAGCGCCTCAGATGCATAATGTAAAAGCACAGGGCTTCAAGCGCGTTGCATATGCTGTAAATTTAACGCTTAAAATGAAAGCCCATATTGGGTCTAAGTTTTGTGTTAATCCCAATATTTCAAGGAATAGTAATTAATTTGGGCTGGACAATTTTAGTGAGCTTTTATTACTTGGGCCTCCCGGCTTACTAAAGTTAACTACAAATATTAGCAGCATTTACATATACTGTACTTTTTATGAAGAATATATACTTTAGAAACTGTGTCCATCATACATTTCTTTTCTTAATATTCAAGAAACAGAAAAGCACCAGATTCTGTCTAGGTACCAAAAACAGTTACACATTGTTTTCTTAATGAAAATCGGTGGATATCACCCGCTTTTATCAAACAAAACTAAAGAAGAACATTATAATGTCCTGATTTTTTAGGAGATCGCAGCAACACTACGTTTCCGGATTTTATTAACGGCTTATGGTATCTTCGTATTCCTCAATTTACAAGGGTGCTGATAGAGCTATATTATTACTGAGGCTCTAAATTTAACTTTGAGCTAAATAAAAATTGGAACTCGGACCTCTCTTTAAAAAAGTCAGTCCGGAATTAATAAAAAGAAGTCCAAAAATAAAAGCCAAAGTCCGTAAAAAAAAAAATAGGCCTAGCTGCCGTATGAAGAGTGGTTAACCCAACATAAGGCTTGCACCGCCTTATGCGGGATAACCATTTCCCTCGATCTCCCGGCTAACGTGGCAAGGCGGTTAAAGAACAGCCTATAAAAGACGGATATTTCTTGAAAAAGGGATTGAATTCTTTGCTAAGTCATAATAAAAGAGATATTGCATAGGTAAGAGTTAGAATATCTCAAATTCTCTTTCCATTTCATCCCGGCATATTTTTCCGAGATAAGCCAACCCATAACAACCGTACACCACATCTCGGCCTATCGACCGAGATAGGACGAGATTAAATAGAAGCATCCCAATCCGACGTATGGACTATCTACCCCATATAGCACGTATCAGGTGCATAGTAGCGTAGTTAGAAATTTTATCAGTAGGCAAAAAATAAACTATTAAATTGTTATTATTTTTTATTAATTTTTAAATAAAATGAAAATTATCTACACATTCTATCTTAAAAATGAAGGACATTTTTATTTCTAAATAATTCGGTAAAAAATATAAGGTTAAAATAACTTCCATACTAGCATGAAAGTTTACTACATTTACAAGTTAACCATACATAATATATTTTTAATTTCAAATGTAAATGTATGAAACATTAAATCGTAATTGAAAAAAAAAACAATTAAATTTTTCAATATAATATGTGATTTGCACAATTTTTGAGATAACGTGAAAAATAATTTGACGCACTACATATTAAAACGTCCAAATAGCAATGCATAATTGTCTTGATTGATGTGAGGGCCCAAATAACTTCTCATGGCATCTGGTTAACTTGAACCAATTATAACTTTTATCTTTAGACTTAATAAACCAATACATCAAGTGTATGTATAAAAAAATATCCAAATAACTTTCTTCTTCAAAGAATTGTTTTTCTCAAGAGAACCTAGCTATGTTCTCTTAATTTCTTCCCAAATCAACGGAACTGATAAATTCAAATTGACATAAAAAAAAAAAAGACAAAATCAAGTCACAATTAGATAGAATCATGACAGGGTAGGCAATAATTCTATTTTATACAGGTTTATAAGTATTTTTTAAAATCCAGAGGTAGGAACTGGCTCCGCCTTATAAGGGTGCATATGCTAGTTTGGTGTTTTATAGGGGCTTATGCGAAGTTGTCCCCGAGTACAAATTTTAATTACAAATTTTATAAAAAGAAAAGTTGCAAAGTTTATTTTTCCAATGGAATCATGACATATAAAATTCAATGCATTGGAAATATCTTAAATTTTGGTAATGAAAACTTTGGGAAACAGAAATGTAATCAATGAGCTGAGAAATATTGAAATATAAAAAGGACATTTGAGTACACCAGCAGCATTTTGCTACTAAATTAAAGTAAAATTCAAAACTTCAGTGGACTTTTGAAATGCCAATGTCAAGTCCACATTGGCAATTCCAATTCTAATTCCCTGTTGACACACTTGACATCCACTTCGCATCCTGTTTGAATGATATTTTAAAATGATTTTGTTCTATTTCATCTGGGATCAAACTAAATAGGAAAAGGAGCACATTAATTAATGATATTTTTTTGGTTATATGTGTCTCTAGTAATATTTACATATTGAGATAAGAGGAGTCTATGGTACTTTGCATATTATGATTTAGTCCATAATACGGATTAATATTTTCGTTTTTAAAATTCTAATGGTCGATCCGAACCATTTAAAATGATTTTCATACGAATATGTCTTGCAGATCGAATTTTATATTTTTTATGAATTTTTTTACTATTTTTTAAGATAGATAAAAAATCATTATTTCGTATACAAGCATATTCAACAAAAAAATATTGAGAAAATAATTATTGCAATTTTGTAACTGTTCTAACCTAACATACTGTATCAGGCCCAAAAAAAATAATAATTTCAATAGAATTTATTCCTTCACCAAACCTCCATGTGCACATGTAATTAGCTATCCATATGTCTCTGGGTATTCCATCAACCAACGCACAAGATTTCAAGATTTTTCTAATCCATTTTTTTTAATCCTGATTTATATAGAACCGAATCTCCTGCTCACAAGAGCAGAAAATTTCAGCTCCTAAAGTCACTGTCAGATGGATCTGCAATAAGACCGGAACAAAATTATATTTTAAATATCAAAATTCACTCCAAACCCACTCGGCAGTGACTTTAGAGGCAAGAATTTTGTACCGTTGTGGATATGTAATCCGGTTCCATTTATATATGCTCCTAAATTCTAATTTCTAACAAATAATTTAAATCTACTGAAATCCGAGATTCTCTGAAATTCTCGAAATTCGAGATTTCACTGTTCAACTTTTTCTGTGCACAAAACTCGGAAAAGCTAGTTTTTCTCCGCATGCATCTTGAAACAATTTGATGACTAAATCTAAATTGTAAGAATTTTAAGAACACTGTTCATTAGTTTCGAATTTCAGTAGATCCGGATCGCTTAACAAAGCAGCACCTTCCAAAAGGAATGGGTTAGAAGCACTTAACCCATGATTAATAGTCAGACTGACATGCATGTCTTAATGAGGTATCATTTGCGCCGCATAGATATAACAAACCCATATATCATTTGCACGCTGTCATCTCCTGTACAATATTGTCTGCTATATTATGTGTAGTGAGTCTCTGCCGTTTAAGATAAATTCATATCACCAAATTAAGCTAAAATAATATTTATATTCAGATCCGGACCAACCGATGAGAATTTGCACCAGTATTACAGCAACCGTGCATTTCGACTCAGGTTGAATTGGTCCGAATTTTGATCGAACAATTCAGATGATTTAAGATGAACGCATTCTCAATCGGTGCACAGATCTGAGCCTTTCATTTTATCTCATTGTAGATGAGTGGTTTAGACATACACCGAAGTGAAGTGAAGTATTTATCTTAAACTATTTTTATTTGAATTTTTATCTCTTGCAATATTATAGGTTTAGAAATGCATTACATAATAAATTTAAAGATGTTTTTCAAAGTATTGAAATTTTATATTTCTTAGTGACTATTTGTGATTATTTTAGTAGTCTTCATATTACATTACAAGCATTATTATTTATTAATTGTAAACAATTTGCTAATATATCATATACTCAACAATTAATTTATAAGTAAATGGCAGAGCCTTTTATTTTATTAATTTTTTTTTCAGTAACATACATAGCTAGCTATCATTGTTATCATCATGGCTTGTTATAGTCTCAATAAAATCTCAGCACTACGATATTTAAAACATTAATTGTGAGCCGTCAATACAAATATCAGATATAAATTGCATGCAGCGTTAATTATGACTCGCTATATTAATTTCTTCACACAGGTACATTAATTATGACAGAGAATTAATACGCGTTTACGAGGGCAGAATGCCAGAATCTGTGGTTTGCTTTTTATGCACTGACAAAGAACTATATGGCGAGTTATGTTTGTCGGCTTGTGTTTGTTTAAAAAGGGCAAAACGATGCAGAAACAAAATTTAATGCATGGGATGGATGGTAATAAGACCTAATTAGGTTCGCTAGAAAATGCTTGTCATCTCCCAATTTATACACTTGAGTTGCAATTTCCATTAATCTCAAAATATGATGTTCAATAGCTTATGGTTCTGCCTATATATCTTTTTGCAAAACTAAAATAGAAAATAATTTTACAAATAGTATACAACAGTTTTAATTTAAGAATATTCTAATTAGTTTTCATAATTTTAGAAATTGATTTTATAACCGTCTAATTAAGCTTACAAGCATTTTTTGTTCTTTTTATATGTAATATATATAGACAAACAAACCATTCAGTAATTAGTTGTCTTGCACAATCATAATAACATTGCAATAAACATTTTAGTTGAGATATTTGAACTAAAATTTAATTGGACTAACGGTCAAAACATGCAATTATATTTGTCACTAATGCCTAGTATATGAGTTCAGACTAGTAAGTTTTTATATGAGTAAAGATAACTTCAAGTACAAAACATATACAAGAGGTGAATTAGAATCAACAATGAATCAGACTAGCTAAAGAAGAAGAAGACGACTAGAAGTAGAAATAGCTACTTCATATCTATGTTCCGGTTTAGCTCTCACTTTTGACATGCAAAATCCAAGAAAAAAAAATTCTAAAAAAGAAGTATCACGAACAAAATTATACAACAAATTGTATCACATCTAAAAGCAAAATTGAATTAATACTCTAATTAATGAAGTTGACATAGACAATACCATTTCACTTGAACAAATTATGTTAAAAAAATTTACAAAAAAGATTTCCTTAAATAGACTACATATTTTTATTTTTATTTAATAAATAGTAAATAGGTACATATAAATTTAAAATGAGTTTTGATACAAAAATAAAAATAAAAAAGACAATAAAATTGATAAATTTGCGAGTTTTTTAATTTATAAGAAAAAAAATATAGAGTATAGAGTGATTTACATCATCCTTATCTACCTTTGTTCTACAATTTACAAAATGAACCGAAATTTTTATTAATACCATTCAAAAAAAAAAAACCAAAAAAGACCATTGAAACTGGTGAATTCTATATTTACCAGGGCCACAATGACAAATGGCGTCTCCATTCTTGGAGGCCGTCATTTGCCGTTGCAGCCCTCAAAAATAACTAAAAAAATCAGCATATTATGGTGCATTTTTTTTATTTTTGAGGGGCCGTAACGACAAATGGCGGCCCCATTTGTCCTTGCAGCCCTAGTAAATATCGAATTCTCCAAAATTTGTGGTTTTTAATTATTATTTTTTGTTGGAAATAGTATTAATAAAAATTTGGCAAAATGAACGCCAATAACAGAAATGTATTCATTTGTCACCACAATGGGAGATGTTAAATTGGAGTCATTTATGTGCCCTTCATGCAAATTAAGTAGTAACTCAGGGACGGAGCTAATTTAATGCAATACCAAATCCAAGATTCCCATATAATTAATAAATTAAATTTCCGGATTAAATAACATCGTTAGACGTTAGCACAACAAGACAACAAGCACGTTGGACAAAAATTTTCTTTATTGCAATTTCCATACAAGTCTACACGTAGGTTCCTTGAGCTTTTGCTTTCCTACATTAAATGTAACCTTGAACAAAAATATGTAAACGCAAAAATACATAGAAAAATTATGTGGCTGCAACTTGATCATAATTAAGTTTCTTTCTTGTTGAAGAAAATGAGGATCAAAGTCCTCATTTTTATATTAATGGGTGGAAAGATACGGGGTGAAAAATGAGCGGATATGGAGCGGATAGTGGTAAATCTATATTTATATTTTTTTTTTTTTTTTTTGAATACGGATACAGAATGGATATCAGATATATCAGACGGATATGGATACGGATCCGGATCAGATTGAATATTTATTAAAATAATAAAAATATTAAAATTGATAATATTTATCTAATTAAATTATAATGGTGAACAACATAAATTTTTCATAATATATAGTCTATATCTACTATTTAAATATGGATAATTGAAACATAAAACCATATCAGTATTATTATCCGTACAAATATTCGGATATTGGATCCGCATCTAAGTTCTCGAATACGGATCAAATACGAATCGGATATTATCCATACCGTTTTTATCCCTAGTGAAAATGGTTCATGTTTTAAGAGAAAACATGCATGTGTGTTACAAACAGAAACCTAAAATAGAGGAAAGCAAATAGCAAAAAGGAAAATTGATGAAGTCCTAAAATTAAATTAAATTGCCAAATCATAAATAAGTTAAGAACATGAACACAACGAAAATGAAAATATTAATAAGTTACTCCATGGGCAAGCAATTAATTCAAACAACGATAAGAATAAATATTAATTAACTTTACATAATTTCAAGAATAAGGTGGACCAATATAGAAAAAATGATAACATATGTTCAACGAGGAATATCCGAAAGAAATGTTGAAAGGCCTGGATTTATTTATGTTTTCTATTTTTTTTTTTCTTTGTTCAGGCTGGCCAATGCAACGCGGCGATTTTGAATTATATAAATAATTGAATGTTTGACTAACAGCAATTTGGTTGAATCCATGTTCGTTTTTTTTAAGTAATCCCCTGCAGTCAGATGACAAAAAGTGCCAATTTTACCAAAAAAAAAAAAAAAAAGTGAATTATCTGGTAAGATAAATAATTTGGAAATCAATTTAGACCTTGTTTTACTAGAGTGAAAAAAATAGCACGGCGGAGTCCGGTTTCGTCACAGAGCGGCATGGTACGTGTGCCGGTTACGTACAGTGATTAACATGTTCCGTACCGTGATCATTCACGTGCTGTTGTTATTTTTTAAAATTTTAGCATAACACATTATGCAAAAAATCTAGTCACGAGACGGCATGTGGTCATGCGAGTTTTGTGTAATTAGAACCGTTATATCTTGATTAAACGGTGAATCTTTAATAAACTAATATAAATTATGATCAAATGGTCACGTGAGTCACGTTTAATTAAACGGTGAATATTTAATAAACTAATATAAATTATGATCAATGGTCACGTGAGTCACGTTTAATTACATGTTTAGGCACAACGTGACTCATGTGGCGTGATCATTCGTATGTTGTGACTACCTCTTGGCATTTTGGTCACAACATTGCACAGCACTGAAATATTAGCTTAATCACGGCACGACACATAGCACGAGACTAAAATTACAGCATGTGCTAACACAGCATGTTTTTTTCCACTCTGCCTATGCGCAGCTACTTCTCCATTAGCGCTATAATTTTCTTTTTGTAATACTTCCAAATGTATTGGTAACATGGTACTATCTTGCTTTATTTACAAAAGGCACTAATTATATATTTATAAAGAGAAAAAGCAAAGGTAGAGAGGAAAAATAATGTAAATAAAAACAAAGGCAAGCAGTTATCGCTGGAAGTAAATTAATTTATTTCATTTTCTTTACAGACAAAATTAGTCTATCCAACAATTTCTAATTTCTTCTACTGACAACAACTGAGAAACATAAGCAGAGAACAAACAGAGATTAACACAGCATCATGTTTCATTATATATAACTACCTATAATTACACATAACACAAGATTAGGAAAAAAAAATTTAAAAAATGAAAACAAAAATTATATCATGATTTTGGAAAAATAGCATCCCAAACATCGGCGAAAGCCGTGACGATTGTCGGGTGATGCTCCGGCGAATTCAACTCGAGATACGATTCTAACAGCCTTCTCATGTCATCTGCACCCTTAATCCTTCTCTCCAAAATCATCTCCACCATTGAATTCCTGAAATCTTTGTAAGGATCAATCGATCGTTTCACCACCGCAAACCCACTATCCTCCTCCGCCACTGCCGCCTCCTCATCGATCCCTTTTTTATAACACCCGTTCTCCCTCGTTATACTGTGTCGTTTACGCTGGTAAAACGCTGATGATTCTGAAGAGAATGAAAAGCTCCTTGATGAAATCAATTCTTGTTTCTCTTTATCACTGCTAAAGAACTCCGGCTCGTTGTCATTTTCGCTACCGACGGAAGACGAACTACTAATGGTGTACTTACCTTTGTAAAACAACTTCTTTGTGATTCCCTTGTCTTTCCTTTCAGATTTAGAGAGATACTGATGTTTCTGCACACAGTTTGATGGAGAATAAGGCGAAGCGGGCGGGCATTTTCTACCTTCAAAATCACCCGTCTCGTATAAAAACCCGGTTTCCGTTAACCGTCTCTCTTTCTTCTTTTTACATTTTGCACTTGGCAGCGCTGCATCGACAGAGCGGCGCCCGGCACAATCAATTGAGATTTGTATGACGGGACGATCGGAGTGTGCGGGGAAGGAGAGGTGTCGCTCAAGCTTGCCGGGTTTAATGTCGGGTTGTGGGTTTCTTTGGAGGCGTTTGAATGGTATGGTGGAGGTGGTGGTGGTGGTGTTGGAGCAAGCTGAGCGAAGGAGGAATTTGGATAGACGGTCTTTGAAGCTTTTTCTTTGTTTCTCCATGTAGAATGCAAGAGAGAGAGAGAGGAGAGAAGAAGAGAGAATTGTTGCCTGTAGAAGAGGTTTTGTTATCTCTAATAGACTAATTCCTTTGCTGATTGGTATTTTGTATTTTATTATTGTTTTTTTTTTCTTTTTGTATAGATTAGCCGTTCTGGTGAGAAAATGTAATTGGAGGAGACGCTTTTTAGAATTTAAATCGGCTGAAATCTGAGATCTCAGCCGTTCAACTTTTTCTGCGCACGCATCTCGTAACAGTTGGTTTTTTCACGCATGCATCTCGAAACAGTTTAACGGTTGGATTCAAATTACAGGAATTATAGAAATACTGTTCATTAATCTCGGATTTTAGCAGATTTGGATCCAACTTATTATGTTCGGATAAAATGACATATTGGTTCTTTATTTTTTATATAATTGAAAGTTTAGTCCTGAAAGTTTTTAGAGGAAAAGTCCCGTGGGTTTTTACTTCTTAAATTCTCTGAACATAAAATCTGTAATTATAGTTTCAATTCTTAAAAAAAAAGTTTATTCCTTTTGAAAAATAACCAATGATAAAGTTTGTGAATTATATCGACATAATTAGAAAAAAAAAAATCAATTTTTCAGCACTTACACTAATAAACTATTCCCTGTACAACCGAATTATTCATAAATTACACCAATATTATTTTAAAATATTTGTTTATATTTTTTCAGATTTATATATTTATCTCTAACAATAATAGAATATCAACTTGAAAGTTTATTATACACTGGGGAGCAGTGACAAGGACGCTACATATATGTAAATAACAGTTTGTGTTCGTTGAACAAATATGGTACTGCAAAACGATTAATCGAGAATAATCAGAAATAATCAGTTATAATTGGAAATAATCAGCCAATTAGTCGGAAAAGTTTGTGACAATTTAATCGCTGCCAACGATTAATCGGCCAATTAAACGGTCATTTTTTATAACACTACATATGCATAAGATAATTTACTTGGATCGGAATCTGCTGCTCATCAAATTGGCAAGCAGGATCCTACCTTTTCAAATCAACTCATTAATCTATATTGAAATTCGTGCATGAAAAAAATTCAATTATTTGATTTAAAAAAACAGAATTATGCATGCCAATTTGACAAGCAGCAGAGTCGTATCCAATTTATTTACCTTTATACAAACAATACAACAATACGACATTTACTAATCATCAATTGTCACATTCCATGAAATAAGAAATAAGTGTATCCAATATAACTTATGCTTGTGCTAGCATATTACCCAAATTAGCAAGTTTGTGCTCTAATGCATTTTCTTCCCTATTAATGTAAGATGTGTTGATTGAATTTTCTCGACGGTAACAACTCAAATAAAAAAACTATAATGATGATAATGATATATTTCACTTTCACCAATTATTCCCTACAAAGCACGCAAAAAGATTATCTATTGCGCAAAATAGGGTCTTTTGTACCTAACCACAATATAGTAAAATTGGAGGTACCTTTGATATGGTACGCTTACTCGCAAAGCAATTATTTTTTATACTGTACCAAACCATTGCCGGTCTGTCTATTCCTGAAAAGTAGCTGGGCCCACAAGAACAATAATTATTTTATTTTTAGAAATTAAAAATTAGTTTGTTGATTTCCTTATAAATAAATAGAACCGAATTAATAATTTTCATAATTTACTGTATCAATAATCACAAATTGTAAAATATTAATAGGATCAAATTATTAATTTGGTCAAGTAGATACAAGTGGAAGTAGGGGTGTAAACGGAGCCGGATTATCCGTTCCGAATTCGCTCCGAATCCGCGAACTATCCGAATCCATTTAATTCGGAGTGGATAATCCGGATACGGAACCGGATAATTTCCAACTATCAGGAATTCTTCCAGAGTCGGAAACGGATACAGCTCCAAACCTGAAAACGGATCGGATATCCGGATTATCCGAATCCCTTTATCTAAGTTGCGGCGCCCCAATTTTCTCTCTGCAGTATGCTTCATTTTATTAATTGGGCCTCCAAGACATTATATACTCTCTGTTCTTCTTACCGCAAAACTTGTGGGACTAACTTTCTTTCGGACATCCGGACATTCTTTCTGAAGCGAAAAGTCGTATTTTTTCAAAACCGTCAAAGCTGCTTCTCGTGGATCCGCACAACCCATACCCAACCAATAGAGACGAGGCATATATGTCCATTATATGTACCGGATCTGTTGCTGCTCACGTCAAAATATGAGTACCTTGCTTTCCTATCTAGAACCATCAAATCTGAATCGAACAGTCGGCATTGGCAGTATTGATGCCTTAAGATAATATTTTGATGTGAGGCATCTATTATGGTACTATGCTACCTGTATGAAGCAAATTCTTTTTTTTTACAAATTACATCAAAGTTGAATATTATTAATTATTATTTATATCATAAAGTTCATATAACTCAATTATCCGATAATTATTCGTTTTGTATCCGTATTCGAATCCGTATCCGTATCCGTTTAAGGTGGATTTGGTTTTATATTTTGACATCCGTTTACTATCCGTATCCGTATCCGTATCCGCTCATTAAAATATGGATGTGGATATGGTATCAGCATTATCCACTCCGTTTACACCCCTAGGTGGAAGATAGAAAATAAGGAGAGAAGAAGACCCACAGATTTCACTAATCGGCATCCTATGCATTAACATACTGCTTGGATTAGTTTTCAGACTGTCCGATCAAAATTTGAGTCAATCTGATCCATGCCTATAACACACGGGGGCCTTTAATAGCAGTGCGGATTTAAATTAGACGGTTCAGATCTTGACTCAAAATTTGGGTTAACTTAGAGGATACGAATTCCGAATTACACAAAATCCTATTGGAACCAAATTAATAATTCAGATTTTTGTTATTGCAAAAACATGTTACAACTTGAAAATAAATCTGCTGCAATTCCGAAAGCAGTGAACAGTAACTCTAAAATTCCTGCAATTCAAATCCAATCCTCGAATATTTTTTGAAAATGCATCTCAAAATAAATAATTTTTTCTTACACGTATTTCGAAATAATTCAACGGCCGAATCAAATTGCTGGAATTTCTAAGTTATTGTTCAGTAACTAACTAATGAAACCAAACCATTTATTCGGTCCGTACATAGATGGATTGAATAATTTTATTTCTAAAATTTCTAAATTGTTTTTTGTTTTTTTGTTTTTGTTTTTGCTAAAACCGGGTCGAGTCATGAATTCATACAGATGGAAGTACTGGCGATTGCGGCACGGAGGTCCCGTGACAAAGTAGTTGGAGTGAACCGAGACAGGAGATAACAACAGTGGGGACTGCTACTTGGTGTCAGATTGCACCAGACAGGTGCACTTTGTCTTGAGTGCGTATCCTCTGAGATATCTCAATTTTTGCGTGACTGACGTGTCCGGTGTCTATTCGGGGAAACGTAGGGGGCCAGTATTATTTGAACTTTGAGATTCGTGCAGCACGTATTTAAACGATTGAGATATTCCAAAAAGTCACACAAAGTTTGAGATATCTCAGAGGATGCGAATTCCTTTGTCTTGTGGTCACTTGACAGTCGGCATTCATGATGTACTTTTGGAACATATCTTATTTTAGTTAATAGTCAGATAAAATAGTAAATATAATCAAACTTTATTAGCATGTTATCGATAATACAGTAATAATTAATAAACCCTATTTTTAGGATGATAATACAGTAATAAACGTCTAATTTAAATCACTGAAATCAACATACAGTAATAATTTATATATTTTAAAATTATTTGATACAAAGTTAAGCAGTAAAACAAATAAGATTTATAAATTAATTTTAATATATTTATTTTTTAACTTTTGTACAAATTATTCGTGAAATAAATTAGTTTCAACGAATTATATTTTTTGTTTGAAATTTATTCAATAAATTTTCTCAACTGTAACACAATATATGTATGTTGTACTATTTATAGCGCGCCAGTCAAACTATAAATTAAAAAATAATTATGTGAAGGATAACATTGAAGCAAGTCAAAAATGTCATACAATTTGAACATAATCTACCTAATCATATACACAATCATGTCAAGTGGCTGTTGTTTGAGATAAATTTATTGCTCCAAGAAATGGGCAAGTGGTTTAAAAGTAATCACCAGACGTGTGCTTCAATAATCCCAGAGATTATATATAGTTTCAAGAAAGAAGCAAATCCTATGGTAAGAAAGAAATCAGATCACTTGTTTTTCTGTGGGCAGAAAATTTCTGTCCTAAAGTCACTAATACATAGATCCAGAGTGAATTTTAATATTTTAATATTAAATATAGTTTTGTTTCAGGATTGAAAAATCTACATGTCAGTGACTTTATAGGCAGAGATTTTCTGCCCACGTGAGTAGAAGATTTGATTCCGATAAGAAATGAATTTGTATCCTCTGCATTAACTCAAAAGATAATCTTTTTAGTTAATACATTTAGACCATCCAATTCGCTTTAAGATTCGTACAAATTAACTAGATCCGTACTAATATTAAAAAATTCTTGTGCTAAAATAAAATTATTAGATTGACTCGATTTAAAATCAGAACGGTTAAAATGTATTAACTCAAAAGATTTTCCTTTTGAGTTCATGTGTAAGAAATAGTAGGCACAAAATGTCACCTAGCCACGTGGCCATCTCAATTCTCAATCACCCACCTTTCACGGCTAACAACTGTCCTTTTCAATTAATTAATTTATTAATTATGTCATATATTAATGCAACTAGTATACAAATTTCTCTAACTTTTCCTTGAACAAGAGACAAAAAGCACTCATCATTGTGAAACTTTTTGTCCATCCTGATTTTTTTTAATATTTAACAATAATTAATATCATTGATTAAATTAGTTTGACAAGAATATCTGATATTTTTTAATTAGTATTGAAACAAACATACTAAATGCAAGATAATTAACCTTGTATTCAGAATGAATTGCGTGAAAGCCCATCCTGTTTTTAAAATTGTTAACAATAATATCATTGATTAAATTAGTTTGACAACAATAATTAATATTTTCATGTACAGAAACAAACAAATTAAATGCAAGATAATAAATATATTCATTCAGAATGAATTGCGTGTTCAATATTCAATCTAAATTCATTCGGTTAATTAAATTTAAATAAGGATGATAATGTCAATATGACTTGACAAGTGACAATATGACTTCACACATGTATTAAAAAAAAATAAGGATGATAATGTCAAAGTTCATAAACCAAAAAAAATTATTGTTAAATATTTTAAATTTTCGGAAAGACAAAAACCAATGTTTTATATAATATCCCCACACATTTGTTAGTTTAAATCAACATCCAATTCCTAACAAAAATTTGTCCATAAAGCCAGAATCACTTGCGCTTTGTGAAGGATTTTGACATCTATAATTCAAATAATATATTCAAACTTTAGCATTAAATTTGTTGTTTTGACATATACTGTCTAATTTTAAATGGAGTTTACAATATAATTTAATTGGAAAAGAAAAAGAAAAAGAAAACACTTCATTTTCGTGTAAATTCTTCCTCCGCTGATAAAACAGAGAATAGCATGTTGTCAGTACTCAGCAAATATCAGTACCAAAAACAGCTTTTTTTCACAAGAATTCGACACACAATGACTGCAAGTAGAGTGGAAAAAACACATCGTGCCGTGCCGTGCCGTACCGTACTGTGACTAACACGCCGTGACTTTGGACTCGTACCATGCTGTGCCGTGATCAATTGAACCTCATTATTTGTGACTACCACGGGCAAATGACTAACACGGACAAGGGTTATGAACCTCATTATCTGTATCATTCAAGTTGTTAAGCACACGAACCAGGGCAAATGAGGATCCTAAGCACAAGAACAAATGCAAATGAGATTCATAAGCACAAGATCAAGGGTAAAAGAGGTTGTTAAACAAACGAACAATGTCAATTGATGTTGTTAAGCACACAAACAAGAGCAAATGAGGTTCCTAAGCACAAGAACAAATGTAAATGAGCTTCATAAGCACAAGATTAAGGGCAAATTATGTTGCAAAGCTCCCAAACAACGACAAATGAGGTTGTTCAGCACAAGAATAAGTGTAACTGATGTTGCTAAGCACGAGAACACGGACAAAAGAGGTTAAGAAGCATATGAACAACGATAATTGAGGTTATTAAGCACACGAACAAGGGCAAATCAGGTTCCTAAGCACATTAACAAATGCAAATGACATTCATAAGCACACACATCAAAGGCAAAAAGGTTGTTAACCACACGAACAACACCAATTGAGGTTGTCAAGCCCACAAACAAGGGCAAATGAGGTTCCTAAGCACAAGAACAAATGCAAATGAGGTTCATAAGAACAAGATCAAGGGCAATAGATGTTGTTAAACACACGAACAATGCCAATTGAGGTTGTTAAGCCCACAAACAAGGGCAAATGAGGTTCCTAAGCACAAGAACAAATGCAAATGATGTTCGTAAGCACAAGATCAATGACAGATTATGTTGCAAAGTGCAAGAACAACGACAAAAGAGGTTGTTAAGCACCAGAATAAGTGTAAATGATGTTGCTAAGCACAAAAACAAGGGCAAAACAAGTTGTTAACAACATGAACAACGCCAATTGAGGTTGTTAAGCACACAAACAAGGGCAAATGAGGTACCCAAGCACAATTGTTCAAATGCAAATGAGGTTCATAAGCAAAAAATCAAGGGCAAAAGAAGTTGTTAAGCACACGAATAACGCCAATTGAGGTTGTTAAATAGACGGAAAAGGACAAATGAGGTTCCTAAGCACAAGAATAAATGCAAATGAGGTTCATAAGCACAAGATCAAGGGCAAATTATGTTGCAAAGCGCAAGACAACGACAAATGAGATTGTTAAGCTCAACAACAAGTCTAAATGATGTTGCTAAGCACAAGAACAAGGGCAAAAGAGGTTAGAAAGTATATGAACAATGACAATTGAGATTGTTAAGCACACGGACAAAGGCAAATGAGGTTCCTAAGTACAAGAACAAATGAAAATGAGGTTCATAAGCATAAGATCAAGAGCAAAAGAGGCTGTTAAGCACACGAACAACACCAATTGAGGTTGATAAGCAGACGAACAAGGAAAAATGAGGTTCCTAAGTACAAGAACAAATGCAAATGAGGTTCATAAGCACCAGAGCAAGGGCAAATTATGTTGCAAAACACGAGAACAACAACAAATGATGTTGGTAAGCACAAGAACATGTGTAAATGTTGTTGCTAAGCATAAGAAAAATAACAAAAGAGGTTAAGAAGCATCTGAACAACGACAATTGCGGTAGTTAAGCACACGAACAAGGGCAAATGAGGTTTCTAAGCACAATAACAAATGCAAATGAGGTTTTATAAGCACAAGATCAAAGGAAAAAAAAGATTTTGTTAAGCACACGAATAACGCTAATTGAGGTTGTTAAGCACATAAGCAAGGAAAAACGAGGTTCCTAACCACAAGAACAAATACAAATGAGGTTCATAAGCACAAGATCAAGGGCAAATTATGTTGCAAAGCGCAAAAACAACAACAAATAAGGTTGTTAAGCTCAAGAACAAGTGTAAATGATGTTGCTAAGCACAATAATAAGAGCAAAAGAGGTTAAGAAGCATATGAACAACGACAATTGTGGTTATTAAACACACGAACAAGGGAAATGAGATTCATAAGCACAAAATCAAGGGCAAAAGAGGTTGTTAAGCCAACGAACAACGTCAATTGAGGTTGTTAAGCACACAATCAAGGCCAAATGAGGTTGTTAAGCATAAGATCAAGGGCAAATTATGTTGTAAACTGCAAGAAAATGACAAATGAGGTTGTTAAGCACAAGAACAAGCGTAAATGATGTTGCTAAGCACAAGAACAAAGTCAAAAGAGAAGTATATGAACAACGACAATTGAGATTGTTAGGCACACGAATAAGGGTAAATGAGGTTCCTAAGCACAAGAACAAATAAAAATGCGGTCCATAAGGACAAGATCAAGGGCAAAAGAGGTAGTTAAGCATATGAACAATGCCAATTGAGGTTCCTAAGCATAAGAACAAATGTAAATGAGTTTCATAAGCAAAATATCAAGGGCAAATTATGTTGTAAAGCGCAAAAACAACGATAAATGAGGTTGTTAAGCACAAGAACAAGTGTAACTGATGTAGCAGAGAGCACATTAACAAGGGTAAAAGAGGTTACGAAGCAGATGAACAGCGACAATTGAGGTTGTTAAAAACACGAACAATGGCAAATGAGGTTCCTAAGCACAAGAACAATTATGAATGTGGTTCATCAGCACAATATCAAGGGCAAAAGAGGTTGTTAAGTACCCGGACAATGCCAATTGAGGATGTTAAGCACACAAACAAGGACAAATGAGGTTCCTAAGCACAAGAACAAATGCAAATATGGTTCAGAAGCAAAGTATCAAGGGCAGTTATGTTGCAAATCACAAAAACAACGAAAAATAAGGTTGTTAAGTACAAGAACAAGTGTAAATGATATTGCTAAGAACAAGAACTAGGGCAAAAGATGTTAAAGAAGTATATGAACAACAACAATTGAGGTTGTTAAGCACACGAACAAGGACAAATAAGATTTCTAAGAACAAGAACAAATGCAAATGAGGTTCATGAGCACAAGATCAAGGGCAAAATAAGTTGTTCAGCACACGAACAATGCCAATTGAGGTTGTCAAGCACAGAAACAAAGCGCAAATGAGATTCCTAGGCACAAGAACAAATGCAAATGACGTTCATAATCACAAAATGAAGGGCAAAAGTGGTTGTTAAGCACACAAACAACACCAATTGAGGTTGTTAAGTATACAAAGAAGGGCAAATGAGGTTCCTTAGCACAAGAACAAATGCAATTGAAGTTCATAAGCACAAGATGAAGGGCAAAAGAGGTTGTTAAGCAAACGAACAATGCCAATTGAGGTTGTTAAGCACACAAACAAGGGCAAATGAGGTTCCTAAGCATAAGAACAAATGCAAATGAGCTTCATAAGCACAAGATCAAGGGCAAATTATGTTGTAAAGTGCAAGAACAACGACAAATGAGGTTCTGAAGCACAAGAACAAGTGTAACTGATGTAGCTGAGCACATTAACAAGGGTAAAAGACGTTAAGAAGCAGATAAACAATGACAGTTGAGGTTGTTAAGCACACGAACAAGGGAAAATGAGGTTCCTAAGCACAAGAACAATTGCGAATGAGGTTCATAAGCACAATATCAATGGCAAAAGAGGTTGATAAGCACACGGACAACGCCAATTGATGATGTTAAGCACACAAACAATGGGAAATGATGTGCCTAAGCACAAGAACAAATGCAAATGAGGTTCATAAGCACAATCTAAAGGACAGATTATGTTGCAAATCACAAAAACAACGACAAATGAGGTTGTTAAGCACTAGAGCATGTGTAAATGATGCTACTAAGCACAAAAGTAAGGGCAAAAGAGGTTAAGAACCATATGAAGTACGACAATTGAGGTTGTTAAGCACACGAACAAGGGGAAATGAGGTTCCTAGGCACAAATAACAAATGCAACTGAGGTTCATAATCACAAGATCAAGGACAAAAAAGGTCACACGACCAACGCCAATTAAGATTGTCAACCACACAAACAAGGGCAAATGAGGTTCCTAAGCATAAGAACAAATGCAAATCAGCCTCATAAGCACAAGATCAAGGGCAAATTATGTTGTAGAGTGCAAGAACAAAGACAAATGTTGTTGTTAAGCACAAGAACAAGTGTAACTGATGTTGCTGAGTACATTAACAAGGGTAAAAGAGGTTAAGAAGCAGATGAACAACGACAATTGAGGTTGTTAAGCACACAAACAAGGGCAAATGAGATTCCTAAGCACAAGAACAATTACGAATGAGGTTCTTAAGCACACAAACAAGGGAAAATTAGGTTCCTAAGTACAAGAACAACTGTAAATGAGCTTCCTAACCACAAGATCAAGGGGAAATTATGTTGCAAAGCACAAGAATAACGACAAAAGAGCTTGTTAAGCAGAAGAACAACTCTAACAGATATTGCTATGCATAAGAACAAGGGCAAAAGAGGTTAAGAAGCATATGAACAACGACAATTGAAGTTGTTAAGCTCACAAAGAATATAAAATGAGGTTTATAAGCACAATAACAAATGCAAATGAGCTCCTAAGCACAAGATTGAGGGAAAATTATGTTGCAAAAACTCAAGAACAACGACAATTGAGGTTGTTAAGCACAAGAACTTGTGTAAATGATGTTGCTAATCACAAGAACAAGGGCAAAAGAGGTTAAGAAGCATATGAACAATGACGATTGAGGTTGTTAAGCACACAAACAAGGGCAAATGAGGTTCCTAATCACAATAACAGATGCAAATGAGCTTCCTAAGCACAAGATCAAGGGCAAAAGAACTTTTTGAACACACGAACAACGCCAATTGATGTTGTTAAGCACACAAACAAGGGCAAATAAGGTTTCTAGGCACATGAACAAATTCAAATGGGTTTCCTAAGCACAAGATCAAGGGCAAATTATGTTGCAAAGCGCAGGAACAACAACAAATGAGGTTGTTAAGCACAAGAACAAGTGTAACTGATATTGCTATGCAGAAGAGCAAGGGAAAAAGAGATTAAGAAGCATATCAACAAAGACAATTGAGGCTGTTAAGCACACGAACAAGGGCAAATGAGGTTCCTAAGCACAAGAACAAATGCAAATAAGGTTCATAAGCACAAGATCAAGGGCAAAAGAGGTTGTTAAGCAACCGAACAATGCCAATTGAGGTTGTTAAGCACACAAAGAAGGGCAAATGAGGTTCCTAAGCATAAGAACAAATGCAAATGAGCTTCATAAGCACAAGATTAAGGGCAAATTATGTTGCAAAGCGCAAGAACAACGACAAATAAGGTTGTTAAGCACAAAAACAACTGTAACTGGTGTAGCTGAGCACATTAACATGGGTAAAAGATGTTAAGAAGCCGATGAACAACGACAATTGAGGTTATTAAACATAAGAACATGTGTAAATGATGTTCCTAATCACAAGACCAAGGGCAAAAGAGGTCAAAAAGCATATGAACAACGACAATTGAGGTTGTTAAGCAAACGAACAAGGGCAAATGAGGTTCCTAAGCACCAGACCAAATGCAAATCAGGATCATAAGCACAAGATCAAGAGCAAAAGAAGTTCTTAAGCACACAAACAACGACAAATGAGGTTGTTAAGCACAAGAAGAAGTGTAAATGATGTTGAAGCACAAGAACATACAAATGAGGTAAGGGCAAATTATGTTGCAAATTACAAGAACAATGACAAATGGGGTTGTTAAGTACAAGAACAAATGTAAATGATGTTACTAAGCACAAGAGCAAGAGAAAAAAAAGGTTAAGAAGCGTATGAAGTACGACAATATAGGTTGTTAAGCACACGAACAAGGACAAATGAGTTTCCTAAGCACAATAACAAATACAAATGAGGTTCATAAGCACAATATCAAGTGCAAAAGAAGTGGTTAAACGCACGAACAATGCCAATTGAGGTTGTCAAGCACACAAACAAAGGGCAAATGAGATTCCTAGATACAAGAACAAATGCAAATGATGTTCATAATCACAAAATGAAGAGCAAAAGTGGTTGTTAAGCATACAAACAACACCAATTGAGGTTGTTAAGTATACAAAGACGGGCAAATGAGGTTCCTAAACACAATAACAAATGCAATTGAAGTTCATAAGCACAAGATGAAGGGTAAAAGAGGTTGTTAAGCAAACGAACAATGCCAATTGAGGTTGTTAAGCACACAAACAAGGGAAAATGATGTTCCTAAGCATAAGAACAAATGCAAATGAGCTTCATAAGCACAAGATCAAGGGCAAATTATGTTGCAAAGCGCAAGAACAACGACAAATGAGGTTCTTAAACACAAGAACAAGTGTAACTGATGTAGCTGAGCACATTAACAAGGGTAAAAGACGTTAAGAAGCAGATGAACAACGACAGTTGAGGTTGTTAAGCACACGAACAAGGGCAAATGAGGTTCCTAAGCACAAGAACAATTGCGAATGAGATTCATAAGCACATTATCAACGGCAAAAGAGGTTGATAAAGTACATGGACAATGCCAATTGATGATGTTAAGCACACAAACAAGGGCAAATGAGATGCCTAAGCACAAGAACAAATGCAAATAAGGATCAGAAGCACAATATGAAGGCCAAATTATGTTGGAAAGCACAAAAACAACAACAAATTAGGTGGTTAAGTACCAAAACAAATGTAAACGGTATTGCTAAGTACAAGAACAAGGGCAAAAAATGTTAAAGAAATATGAACAAATGCAAATGAGGTTCATAAGCAAAAGATCAAGGTCAAAAGTAGTTGTTAAGCACACGAACAACGCCAATTTGGGTTGTTAAGCACACAAACAATGGAAAATGATATTCCTAAGCACAAGAACAAATGCGAATGAGGTTCATAAGCACAAGATCAAGGGCAAATTGTATTGCACAGCGCAAGAACAACGACAAATGAGGTTGTTAAACACAAAAACAAGTGTAAATGATGTTGCTAAGCACAAGAACAAGTGCAAAAGAGGTTAAGAAGAATATGAACAACGACAGTTGAGACTGTTAAGCACACGAACAAGGGCAAATGAGGTTCCTAAGCACAATCACAAATGCAAATGAGGTTCATAAGCACAATCTAAAGGACAAATTATGTTGCAAAGCACGAGAACAACGACAAATTAGGTTATTAAGCACAAGAGCAAGGGTAAAAAAGGTTAAGAAGCATATGAAGTACGACAATTGAGGTTGTTAAGCACACAAACAAGGGCAAATGAGTTTCCTAAACACAAGAACAAATGCAAATGAGGTTCATAAGTACAAGATCAAGGGCAAAAGAGGTGGTTAAACACACAAACAATGCCAATTGAGCATGTTAAGCACACAAACAAGGGCAAATGAGATTCCTAAGCACAAGAACAAATGCAAATGTGCACAAGATTAAGGGCAAATTATGTTGCAAAACTCAAGAACAACGACAAATGAGGTTGTTAAGCACAAGAATAAGTATAAATGATGTTGCAAATCACAAGAAAAAGGGCAAAAGAGGTCAAGAAACATATCAGCAACGACAATTGAGGCTGTTCAGCATACAAACAAGGGCAAATGAGGTTCCTAAGCACAAGAACAAATACAAATGAGCTTCCTAAGCTAAAGATCAAGGACAAAAGATGTTGTTAAACACACGAACAACGCCAATTGAGATTGTTAACCAAACAAACAAGGGCAAATGAGGGTTTTAAGCACAAGAACCAATAGAAATGAGCTTCATAAGCACAAGATCAAGTGAAAATTATGATGCAAAGCGCAAGAACAACAACAAATGAGGTTGTTAAGCTCAAGAACAAGTATAACTGATGTTGTTATGCACAAGAACAAGGCCAAAAGAGTTTAAGAAGCATATGAACAACGACAATTGAGGTTGTTAAGCACACGAACAAGGGCAATTGCTAGGCGCGAGAACAAATGCAAATGAGGTTCATGAGGATAAGCTCAAGGGAAAAAGAGGTTGTCAAGCGCAACAACAATGATAAATGAGGTTGTTAAGCACAAGAACAAGTGTAAATGATGTTGCTTAGCACAAGAACAATGGCAAAAGAGATTAAGAAGCATATGAACAAAAACAATTGAGGTTGTTAAGCACACGAACAAGGGCAAACGAAGTTCCTAGGCACAAGAACAAATGCAAATGAGGTTCATAAGCATAAGATTAATGGCAAAAGAGGTTGTTAAGTACATGAACAACACCAATTGAGGTTGTTATGCACACAAACAACGGCAAACGAGGTTCCTAAGCACAAGAACAATTGCAAATGAGTTTCATAAGCACAAGATCAAGTGCAAATTATATTGCAAAGCGCAAGAAAAATGACAAATGAGGTTGTTAAGCACAAGAACAAGAACAGGGCCAAAAGATGTTAAGAAGCATATGAACAACAACAATTGATGTTGCTAAGCACACGAACAAGGGCAAGTGAGGTTTCTAAGAACAAGAACATATGCAAATGAGATTCATGAGCACAAGATCAAGGGCAAAAGAAGTTGTTAAGCACACGAACAAGGCTTATTGAGGTTGTTCAGCACACAAACAAGGGTAAATGTGATTCCTAAGCACAATAACAAATGCAAATAAGCTTCATAAGTACAAGATTAAGGGCAAATTATGTTGCAAAGCTCAAGAACAATGACAAATAAGGCTGTTAAGCACAAGAATAAGAATAAATGATGTTGCAAATTACAAGAAGGGCAAAAGAGGTCAAGAAGCATATGAGGAACGACAATTGAGGTTGTTAAGAACGCAAACAACGGCAAATGAGGTTCCTAAGCACAAGAACAAATAGAAATGAGCTTCATAAGCACAAGATGAAGGGCAAATTATGATGCAAAGCGCAATAACAACGACAAATGAGGTTGTTAAGCACAAAAACAAGCATAACTGCTTTTGCTATGCACAAGAACAAGGGCAAAAGAGGTTAAGAAGCATATGAACAATAATAATTGAGGTTGTTAAGCATACGAACAAGGGCAAATGAGGTTCCTGAGCAAAAGTACAAATGCAAATGAGGTTCATAAGCATAAGAATAAGGGCAAAAGAGGTTGTTAAGCAAACAAACAATGCAAATGAGCTTCATAAGCACAAGAGTAAGGGCAAATTATTATGCAAAGCGCAAGAACAACGACAAATGAGGTTGGTAAGCAGAAAAACAGGTGTAACTGATGTTGCTATGCACGAGAACAAGGGCAAAAGAGGTTAAAGCATATGAACAATGACAATTGAGGTTGTTAAGCACATGAACAAGGGGAAATGAGATTCCTAAGCACAAGAACAAATGAAAATGAGATTCCTAAGCACAAGATCAAGGGTAAATCATGTTGCAAAGCTCAAGAACAACGACAAATGAGGTTTTTAAGCATAAGAACAAGTGTAACTATTGTTGCTATGCACAAGAACAAGGGCAAAAGATGTTAAGATGCATATGAACAACGACAATTGAGGTTGTTAAGCACAAGAACATGTGTAAATGATGTTGCTAATCACAAGAACAAGGGTCAAAGAGGTTTAGAAGCATATGAACAACGACAATTGGGGTTGTTAAGCAGACAAACAAGGGCAAATGAGGTTCCTGAGCACAAGATCAAGGGCAAAAGAAGTTGTTAAGCACACGGACAACGCCAATTGAGGCTGTTAAGCACACAAACAAGGGTAAATGAAGTTCCTAAGTCCAAGAACAAATGCAAATGAGGTTCATAAGCAAAAGATCAAGGACAAAAGAAGTTGTTAAGCACACGAACAACGTCAATTTAGGTTGTTAAGCACATAAACAAAGGAAAATGATGTTCCTAAGCACAAAAACAAATGCAAATCAGGTTCATAAAAACAAGATCAAGGGCAAATTATATTGCAAAGCACAAGAACAACGACAAATGATGTTGTTAAACACAAGAACAAATGCAAATGATGCTACTAAGTACAAGAGCAAGGGCAAACGAGGTTAAGAAGCATCTGAAGTACGACAATATAGGTTGTTATGCACACGAACAAGGGCAAATAAGTTTCCTAAGCAAAAGAACAAATGCAAATTAGGTTCATAAGCACAAGATCAAGGGCAAAAGAGGTGGCTAAACACACGAACAAAGCCAATTGAGGTTCTCAAGAAGACAAACAAGGGCAAATGAGGTTCATAATCACAAGATCAAGGGCTAAAGTGGTTGTTAAGCATACGAACAACGCCAATTGAGATTGTCAAACCAACAAACAAGGGCAAATGAGGTTCATAAGCACAAAATCCAGGGCAAATTATGTTGCAAAGCACAAAAACAACGACAAATGAGGATTTTAAGTATAAGAACAAGTGTAAATGTTGTTTCTAAGCACAAGAACAAGGGCAAAAGAGGCCAAGAAGCAAATGAACAACAACAATTGAGGTTGTTAAGCACACAAACAAGGGAAAATGAGATTCCTAAGCACAAGAACAAATGCAAATGAGCTTCTTAAGCACAAGATCAAGGGCCAAAGAGCTTTTTGAACACACAAACAACGGCAATTGAGGTTGTTAAGCACACCAACAAGTGCATATGGGGTTCCAAAGCACAAGAACAAATCTAAATGAGCTTCCTGAGCACAAGACCAAGGGCAAATTATGTTGCAAAGCGCAAGAACAATGACAAATGAGGTTGTTAAGCACCAGAACAAGGGCAAAAGAGGTTAAGAAGCATATGAACAACGACAATTGAGGTTGTTAAGCACACAAACAATGACAAATGAGGTTCTTAAGCACAAGAATGAATGCAAATGAGCTTTTTGAACACACGAACAACGCCAATTGATGTTGTTAAGCACACAAACAAGGGCAAATGAGGTTCCTAAGCACATGAACAAATGCAAATGAGCTTCCTAAGCACAAGATCAAGGGCAAATTATGTTGCAAAGCACAAGAACAACGACAAATGATGTTGTTAAGCACAAGAACAAGTGTAACTGATTTTGCTATGTAGAAGAACAAGGGCAAAAAAGATTAAGAAGCATATGAACAACGACAATTGAGGTTGTTAAGCACACGAACAAGGGCAAATGAGGTTCATAAGCACAAGAACAAATACAATTAAGGTTCATTAGCATAAGATCAATGGCAAAAGAGGTTGTTAAGTACACAAACATGGGCAAATGAGGTTCCTAAGCATAAGAACAAATACAAATGAGCTTCATAAGCACAAGATCAAAGGCAAATTATGTTGCAAAGTGCAAGAACAACGACAAATGGTTAAGCACAAGAACAAGTGTAACTGGTGTAGCTGAGCACATTAACAAAGGTAAAAGAGGTTAAGAAGCTGATGAACAACGACAATTGATGTTGTTAAGCACAAGAACATGTGTAAATGATGTTGCTAATCACGAGAACATGGGCAAAAGAGGTTAAGAAACATATGAAGAAAGACAATTGAGGTTGTTAAGCAAACGAACAAAGGCAAATGAGGTTCCTAAGCACCAGCCCAAATGCAAATCAGGTTTATAAGCACAAGATCAAGGGCAAAAGATGTTGTTAAGCACACGAACAACACCAATTGAGGCTGTTAAGCACACAAACAAGGGTAAATGAAGTTCCTAAGTCCAATAACAATTGCAAATGAGGTTCATAAGCAAAAGATCAAAGGCAAAAGAAGTTGCTAAGCACACGAACAATGTCAATTTAGGTTGTTAAGCACATAAACAAAGGAAAATAGTGTTCCTAAGCACAAAAAGAAATTCAAATTAGGTTCATAAGCACAAGATCATGGGCAAATTATATTGCAAGGCGCAAGAACAACGACAAATGTGGTTGTTAAGCACCAGAACAAGTGTAAATGATGTTGCTAAGCACAAAAACAAATGCAAATGAGGTTCATCAGCACAATCTAAAGGGCAAATTATGTTGCAAATTACAAGAACAACGGCAAATGGGGTTGTTAAGTACAAGAACAAATGTAAATGATGGTACTAAGCACAAGTGCAAGGGAAAAAGAGGTTAAGAAGCGTATGAAGTACGACAATATAGGTTGTTAAGCAAACGAACAAGGATAAATGAGTTTCCTAAGGACAAGAACAAATGAGGTTGTTAAGGGCAGATTATGTTGCAAAGGTAAAAAATAATGACAAATGAGGTTGTTAAGCACAAGAACAAGTGTAAATGATGTTGCTAATAACAAGAACAAGGGCAAAAGAGGTCAAGAAGCATATGAACAATGCCAATTGAGGTTGTTAAGCACACAAATAAGGGCAAATGAGGTTCCTAAGCACAATAACACTGGAAAATCAGGTTCATAAGCAGAAGATCAAGGGCAAAAGAGGTTGTTAAGCACATGAACAACACCAATTGAGGTTGTTAAGCACATAGACAAGGGCAAATGAGGTTCCTAAGCACCAATGGCAAATGAGGTTCATAAGCACCAGATCAAAGGCAAAAGAGTTTGTTAAGTACACGAACAATGCCAATTGAGGTTGTCAAGCACACGAACAATGCCAATTGAGGTTCCTAATCATAACAACAAATGCAAATGAGTTTCATTAGCACAAAATGAAGGGCAAATTATGTTGTAAAATGCAAGAACAACGACAAATGAGGTTATTCAGCACAAGAACAAGTGTAAATGATGTTACTGAGCACATTAACAAGGGTAGAAGAGGTTAAGAAACAGATAAACAACGATAATTGAGGTTGTTAAGCACACAAACAAGGGCAAATGAGGTTCCTAAGCACAAGAACAATTGCAAATGAGGTTCATAAGCACCAGATCAAGGGCAAAAGAGGTTGTTAAACACACGAACAACGCCAATTGAGGTTGCTAAGCACAGAAACAAGGGCAAATGAGGTTCCTAAGGACAAGAACAAATGCAAATTGCTTTCCTAAGCACAAGATCAAGGGTAAAAGTTAAGCACATGAACAACGCCAATTGTGGATGTTAAGCACACAAACAAGGGCAAAATGAGGTTCCTAGGCACAAGAACAAATGCATATAAGGTTCAGCATAAAGTGCAAATTATATTGCAAAGCGCAAGAACAATAACAAATAAGCTTGTTAAGCACAAGAACAATGCAAATGATGTTGCTAAGCACAAGAACAAGGGCAAAATAGGTTAAGAAGCATATGAACAACGACAATTGAGGTTGTTAAGCACTTGGACACGGGCAAATGAGGTTCTCAGGCACGAGGACATAGGAAATGAGGTTCATAACAGTAAGATTAAGGGCAAATTAAGTTGCAAAGGTCAAGAACAACGACAAATGAGGTTGTTAAGTACAAGAACAAGTGTAAATGATATTGCTAAGCACAATAACAAGGGCAAAAGAGAACATAAGCATATGAACAACGACAATTGAGGTTGTTAAGCAAACAAACTACGGCAAATGAGGTTCATAAGCACAAGAACAAATGCAACTGAGCTTCCTAGAACCAGAATAAAGTGTAACTGATGTTACTGAGCACATTCACAAGGGCAAAACAGGTTAAGAAGCATATGAACAACGACAATTGAGGTTTAAGCACACGAACACGGGCAAATAAGGTTCCTAGGCACGAGAACAAATGCAAATGAGGTTCATAAGCACAAGATCAAGGGAAAAAGACGTTAATAAGCTCACGAACAATGCCAATTGAGGTTGTCAAGCACACAAACTAGGGCAGATGTGGTTCGTAAGCACAAGAACAAATGCAAATGAGCTTCATAAGCACAAAATTAAGGGCAAATTCAGTTGCAAAGGTCAAGAACAACGACAAATGAGGTTATTATGTCCTCAATAACTGATGTTACTGAGGACATTAACAAGGGTAAATGAGGTTAAGAAGCAGATTAACAACGGCAATTGAGGTTCCTAAGCACAAGAACAATTGCAAAAGAGGTTCTTAAGCACAATATCAAGGGCAAAAGAGGTTGCTAAGCACACGAACAATGCCAATTGAGGATGTTAAGCACACAAACAAGGGCAAAATGAGGTTCCTAAGAATAAGAACAAATGCAAATAAGATTCAGAAGCACTAGATTACGGGCAAATTATGTTGCAAAGCCGATAAACAATGACAAATGAGGTTGTTAAGTGCAAGAACAAGTATAAATGATATTGGTAAGCAGAAGAACAAGGGCAAAAGAGGTTAAGAAGCATATGAACAACGACAATTGAGGTTGTTAAGTGAACAAACAAGGGCAAATGAGGTTCCTAAGCATAAGAACAAACGCAAATGAGCTTCCTAGCACAAGATCAAGGACAAATTATGTTGAAAAGTGCAAGAACAACGATAAATGAGGTTGTTAAGCATAAGAACAAGGGCAAGGGCAAAAGAGGTTATGAAGCGTATGAACTACGACAATCGTGGTTGTGAAGCACACGAACAAGGGCAAATGAGGTTTCTAAGCACTAGAACAAATGCAAATGAGGATCATAGGCACAAGATCAGGGGCAAAAGAGGTTGTTAAAGCACACGAACAATGCCAATTGAGGTTGTCAAGCACACCAACAAGGGCAAATGAGATTCCTAAGGACAACAACAAATGCAATTGAGATTCATAAGCACAAGATCAATGACAAATTATGTTGCAAAGCGCATGAACAACGACAAATGTTGTTGTTAAGCACAATAACAAGTTTAACCGATGTTGCTATGCACAAGAACAAGCGCAAAAGAGGTTAAGAAGCATATGAACAACGACAATTGAGGTTGTTAAGCACACAAACAAGGGGAAATGAGGGTCCTAAGCACAAGAACGCAAATGTGGTTCATAACTACAAGATCAAGAGCAAAAGGGGTTGCTAAGCACACGAACAATGCCAATTGAGGTTGTCAAGAACACAAACAAAGGCAAATGAGGTTCCTAATCATAAGAACAAATGCAAATGAGCTTCATAAACACAAGATCAAGGGCAAATTATGTTGTAAAGCACAAGAACAACGACAAATGATGTTGTTAAGCACAAGAAAAAGTGTATCTGATGTTGCGGAGCACATTAACATGGGTAAAAGCGGTTAAGAAGCATATGAACAACGACAATTGAGGTTGTTAAGCACACGAACAAGTGCAAATCAGGTTCCTAAGCACAAGAACAATTACAAATGAGGTTCATAAGCACAAGATCAAGGGCAAAAGAGGTTGTTAAGCACACGAACAACGCCTATTGAGGATGTTAAGCACACCAACATGGGCAAATGAGGTTCCTGGGCACAAGAACAAATGCAAATAAGGTTCAGAAGCACAAGATCACGGGCAAATTATGTTGCAAAGCACAAAAACAACGACAAATGAGGTTGTTAAGTACAAGAACAAGTGTAAATGATATTGCTAAGCACAAGAACAAGGGCAAAGGAGGTTACGAAGCATATGAACAACGACAATTGAGGTTGTTAAGTACACAAACAAGGGCAAATGAGGTTTCTAAGAATAAGAACAAATGAACATGAGGTTCATAAGCACAAGATCAAGGGCAAAATAAGTTGTTAAGTACACGAACAACGCTTATTGAGGATGTTAAGCACCCCAACAAGGGCAAATGAGGTTCCTAAGTACAATAACAAATGCAAATAAGGTTCAGAAGCACAAGATCAAGGGCAAATTATGTTGCAAAGCACAAAAACAACGAAAAAGGATGTTGTTAAGTACAAGAACAAGTGTAAATGAACAAGGGCAAGAACAACGAAAAATGATGTTGCTAAGCACAAGAACAAGGGCAAAAGAGGTTAAGAAGCATATGAACAACAACAATTGAGGTTGTTAAGTACACGAACAAGGGCAAATAAGGTTTCTAAGAGCAAGAACAAATGCAAATAACGTTCATGAGTACAAGATCAAGGACAAAAGAGGTTGTTAAGCAGACGAACAATGTCAATTGAGTTTGTTAAGCACACAAACAAGAGCAATGAGATTCCTAAGCACAAGAACAAATGCAAATGAGATTCATAAGCACAATCTAAAGGGCAAATTATGTTGCAAAGAGCAAGAACAGCGACAAATGAGGTTGTTAAGCACAAGAATAAGTGTAAATGATTTTACTAAGTACAAGGGCAAGGGCAAAAGAGGTTAAGAAGCATATGATGTACAACAATTGGAGTTGTTAAGCACACAAACAAGGGCAAGTGAGGTTCCTAAGAACAAGAACAAATACAAATGAGCTTCATAAGCACAAGATTAAGGAAAAATTATATTTCATAGCTCAAGAACAACGACAAATGAGGTTGTTAAGCTTAAAAATAAGTGTAACTGATGTTGGTAAGCACCTGAACAAGGGCAAAAGAGGTTAAAAAATATATGAACAACGACAATTGAGGTTGTTAAGCACACGAAACAAGGGCAAATGTGGTTCCCAGGCACAAGTACAAATGCAAAAGATGTTGTTAAGCACACAAACAACGCCAATTGAGTTTGTGAAGCACACAAACAAGGGCAAATGCAAACGAGGTTCATAAGCACAAGATCAAGGGCAAAAGAGGTTGTCAAACACACGAACAACGCCAATTGAGGTTGTTAAGCACACAAACAAGGGAAAATGAGGTTCCTAAGCACAAGAACAAATTGCTAATGAGCTTCCTAAGTACAAGATTAAGGGCAAATTATGTTGCAAATCGCCAGAACAACGAGAAATGAGGTTGTTAAGCACAAGAACAAGTGTAACTGATGTTGCTATGTGCCAGAACAAGTGTAATTGAGGTTCCAAAGCACAAGAACAACTGCAAATGAGCTTCCTAAGCACAAGATCAAGGGCAAATTATGTTGCAAAGTGCAAGAACAACGTCAAATGAGGTTGTTAAGTACAAGAACAAATGTAACTGATATTGCTATGTACAAGAACAAGGTCAAAAGAGGTTAAGAAACATATGAGCAATGACAATTGAGGCTGTTAAGCACACGAACAATGGCAAATGAGGTTCCTAAGCACAACAACAAATGCAAATGAGGTTCATAAGCACCAGATCAAGGGCAAAAGAGGTGGTTAAGCACACGAACAACGCCAATTGAGGTTGTCAAGCCCACAAACAAGGGCAAATGAGGTTGCTAAGCACAAGAACAAATGTAATTGAGGTTAATAAGCACAAGATCAAGGACAAATTATGTTGCAAAGCGCAAGAACAACAACAAATGAGGTTGTTAAGCACAAGAACAAGTGTAACAGATGTTGCTTTGCACAAGAACAAGGGCAAAAGAGTAGCATATGAACAACGACAATTGAGGTTGTTAAGCACAAGAACAAGGACAAATAAGGTTCTTGAGAAGAAGAACAAATGCAATTGAGGTACATAAGCACAAGATCAAGGGCAAAAGACACGAACAACGCCAATTGAGGTTGTCAAGCTCACAAACAAGGAAAAATGAGGTTCCTAAGCACAAGAACAAATGCAATTGAGGTTCATAAGCACAAAATCAAGGACAAATTATGTTGCAAAGCGCAAGAACAACGACAGATGAGGTTGTTAAGCACAAGAACAAGTGTAAATGATGTTGCAAATCACAAGAACAAGGGCAAAAGAGTAGCATATGAACAACGACAATTGAGGTTGTTAAGCATAAGAACAAGTACAAATAAGGTTCTTAAGAACAAGAACAAATGCAAAGCACAAGATCAAGGGCAAATTATATTGCAAAGCGCAAGAACAACGTCAAATGAGGTTGTTAAGCACAAGAACAAATGTAACTGATGTTGCTATGAACATGAACAAGGGCAAAAAAGGTTAACAAACATATGAACAACGACAATTGAGGATGTTAAGCACACAAACAAGGGCAAATGAGGTTCCTAAGCACAAAACAAATGCAAATGAGCTTCCTAAGCAGAAGATAAATGACAAATTATGTTGCAAAGCGCAAGAACAACGACAAATGAGGTTGTTAAGCACAAGAACAAGTGTAAATGATGTTGCAAATAACAAGAACATGGGCAAAAGAGTAGCATATGAACAACGACAATTGAGGTTGTTAAGCACAAGAACAAGGACAAATAAGGTTCTTAAGAACAAGAACAAATGCAATTGAGGTTCATAAGCACAAGATCAGGGGCAAAAGAGGTTGTTAAACACACGAACAACACCAATTGAGGTTGTTAAGCACACAAACAAGGGCAAATGAGGTTCCTAAGCACAAAACAAATGCAAATGAGCTTCCTAAGCACAATATCAAGGGTAAATTATATTGCAAAGCGTAAGAACAACGTCAAATGAGGTTGTTAAGCACAAGAACAAATGTAGTTGATGTTGCTATGCACAAGAACAAGGGCAAAAGAGGTTAATAAACATATAAACAACGACAATTGAGGTTGTTAAGCATACGAACGATGACAAATGAGTTTCCTAAACACTAGAACAAATGCAAATGAGGTTCCTATGGATAAGAACAAATGCAAATTACTTTCCTAAGCACAAGATCTGGGGCATATTATGTTGCAAAGCGCAAGAACAACGACAAATGAGGTTGTTAAGCACAAGAACAAGTGTAACTGATGTTTCTATGCACACGAACAAGTGGAAAAGAGGTTAAGAAACATATGAACTATGACAATTGAGGTTGTTAAGCACACGAACAGGGGCAAATGAGATTTTTAAGCACAAGAACAAATGCAAATGATGTTCATAAGCACAAGATAAAGGGCAAATTATGTTACAAAGCGCAAGAACAACGAATAATGAGGTTGTTAAGCACAAGAACAAGTGTAAATGATGTTGCTAAGCACAAAAACAAGGGCAAAAGAGGTTAAGAGGCATATGAGCTAAGACAATTAAGGTTGTTAAGCACACTAACAAGGGCAAATGAAGTTCCTAAGCACAAGAACCAATGGAAATGAGGTTCATAAGCACAAGATTTTGCGCAAAATAGGTTGTTAAACACACGAACAATGCCAAGTGAGGTTGTTAAGCACACAAACAATGGCAAATGAGGTTCCTAAGTATAAGAACAAATGCAGAGCTTCATAATCACAAGATTAAAGGCAAATTATGTTTCAAAGCTCAAGAACAACGACAAATGAGGTTGTTAAGCACATGAATAAGTGTAACTGATGTTGCTAAGTACAAGAACAAGGGCAAAATAGGTTAAGAAGCATATGAACAACGACAATTGAGGTTGTTAAGCACACGAACAAGGGGCAAATAAGGTTCCTAAGCACAGTAACAAATGCAATTGTGGTTCATAAGCACAAGATCAAGGGCAAAATAGATTGTTAACCACACGAACAACGCCAATTAAGGTTGTTAAGCACACAAACAAGGACAAATGAGGTTCCTAAGCACAAGAACAAATGCAAATGTGGTTCAGAACGAAAAGATCAAGGGCATGAGAGGTTGTTATGCACACGAACAACGCTAATTGAGGTTGTTAAGCACACAAACATGGGAAAATGAGGTTCCTAAGCACAGGAACAAATGCAAATGAGATTCATAACCACAAGATCATGGACGTATTAGTCACAAATGAGGTTCATAGCCCTTGTTCGTATGCTTAACAACCTGAAAGTTATACTACTTCCACAGTAAACTCAGTGCATATATTTTTGTTTTGATAGGCATGAAATATTTTGAAAATATCTATGAACTCAACAACAATGGACAATGAACAGCCAAAATTATTTTGTGAGTAGAAAAATAATTAAATATATATTACATCTAATAATTTTATTCATTAATTTGATAGAATATTTTATATTATATAACTTATTAAAAATAAAAGCGTAAATAAAAAAGAAGTATTTAAATCTTCCTCAACTAACAAATACATTAGTTCGTGCAAGTTATTGCGGTACACTGTTAATTAGTCCATATGTCATTGCATTGATAAAAAAAGTTACAAATAATTGTTACATAAGATTAGACAATGAGTATCTATGAAAATATACAGCTGTAAACAAAACTAAAATTGTACAGAGAGTATGCGTATTTTATAGACACAAATAATCATCTTCTTGATTGGAGTGATGGAAGCCACTCATGATAACAATTCATATATTGTGCTGTATTCAAAACCTTTTCTAAAAGATAAAATCAATCTACGTGAAATAACTACTCTGTAAATATATATTCCTATGAAAAGCCATGGATTTGTCTATTCCTATTTTAAAGAATATGAAAACTGCTTTGGATCGGAGGCCCGTTTAAAAGGGTGGTGGATGAAATGGGTTGGGCTCCTTTCCAGTCTTGATCTATAACCGCTAACAGGTTAGGTGAAAGTGAAACAACAAAATTAAATCTTGATCCATGACCCATGCAATATTCTCCTTTTCCCGCAATGGTTAAATATATTGACAGAGCTGATTTGGCTTCATCATCACACGACTTATAATAAAAATGAAAAGTACAAGACTGGTGCGCTGCACAAAGCAGATATAGATCTGTCAATATCATAGCTTTATCTATGTCGTTCTGCCAAACCAACCCAACTTCCTCTGCTAAATTGTAACCCTTTAAAACGGAGCATCCACTCCAGATATAGTACTGATAGTAAAAAGCTAAGACTAAGCTAACATAACTGTGTAACAGGGGTGAAACTGCTAGTTTTTATACTGGTAATTTCTAAGCTTGTACAGCTGCACAAGTGAATGAGAATCTCATTACAGTATATTAACGAAGCAGAGATCTCTAGGTTATCTATTAGCAAAAATCTAAATCTCCATATATATGAAAAAAATGTCTGATCATTTGTATTATTAAATTGTCAGGTCAAAAATCATTAACTTGCCACCAACCTAACCCTACTATCATCACTTGAAGAGTACCCATCTAGTGTTCTTTTCTATACAATGGTACAATTTTGTTCTGGTAACTAGTGCTTTAGCCAGTAATTTCTGAGCTGGGACATGTGAAGAAGGATCTCATCACGGCCCATGTTTGTGAGACTACTAGTCATGATCCATGGTGGTGTCGCCTTGAAAAACTTGCCGATCAAGCTTAGGAAAATCTCGATGTTTTCTTCTGGTCTCCTGCCGCCATTCTTTTTCTTCTTTCTCTTGTCACACTTGGTGAATATGAGTGTCATGGGAACCTGTATTAGCAAATACAGCATGTGACATGCTGAAGAGAACTATTTTTCAAGCAATATTTTAAAACTTTTCTTATGATAAACCAATTGCCCGATTCAGAATAAATTCATCATGCCAATTTATGTTTTTGAATTTTCCTTTTTCTCTTAAGAGTAAAGGAATCAGGGTTGCGGATACCAATTTGTTATCTGTCAAGAGCTCATTTCTAGATATATTCTCTAGTGGGGTTCTCCCTCAAATCAAAATAAGTGCATAACCATACAAAATTATTAAATCCATGAGATTGCTTTATATTTCTTTTTTCTAGTTCCTTCTTACTAGTGCTTTCGCAAGAAAATGCATGCTGGATTTCGATACCAAAATTTTGGTTGCACATGGTCCCTTGTCTGAATTAATTTATTTTATGATGTTTAAGGGCCCTTAAAGGCTCAATTCATGTTTATAAAATTAACAGGGTGGTACATACCCGGTTCCGACCAAGCCAGCTTGCGTATTCTAGATCAATTTGCTTTGCAGGGATGCTTGCATCTATAAGTAGGAAAACGGACACTAATGTATCTCTTTTAAGGAAGTAATCTTTTGTAAATTCTTCCCAAATTAACCTTGAGTCTTTCGGTGCAGATGCATACCTGTCATGGTCAGCTTTGTTTAGGCAGGATTAAAATGGTGATCATTGTATACTTCTTTAATCCTATGTTGAGTATATTATGTTCAGTGCAAACAAGGTGTTCAATGAATAGTTTGCTACAACAGCATGTTTTGGTGAAAATTTGCTATAGCCCAAAACAATGTAATATTAAACCATAGAATCTACAACTTTTTTAAGATCTAGGATACGCCTTATGCTTACTGAGACCAAGACTAACAACCAACCGTTGAGACTATATTTGCATGTTTAACAGCTTAAACCCATTCACAAAAATGTAACTGAACTTGTATGAGAAATAGTGTGTTATTTGCAAGTACTGAAAAAGTTGGGATTTCCAAAGTTAATCATGCTCTAAAAGCCTCAAACAATCATGCCTACCCATTAAATTAAAAAGTATCAGACACTCCTACAAAGCAAGTCAAAAAAAAAAAAAAAAAACCGAGAGAGAGCGTGTGAGTGAGTAAGAGAAAGAGAGAGAGAGAAGAATATACACATTTGGTAGGGCAAGGCACTAAAACTTCCTTGAAATTATATAAAAAGAATAAAGATATATATAGTAGCACATACCCGTAGCCAGGTAAATCCACAAGGTACCAGCTATCATTTATCCTAAAATGATTGATCAATTGTGTTTTCCCTACAAGAAAGATGTGAATTGAAATGAATTTAACCACGCAAAAAAAAAAACTGAATCAAAAGAAACCAGAAGTACTATATTTGGTCAGATGAGTTCAGTGATCCACATCCCATTTTTCTTTAATTATTTCAATCCTTCAATTACAAATATTTATCCAAGTTGGGAACCAAATCCCCAGTTTTGGAGAACTAAATTTAGTTTTTTTTTTCTCTCCTAAAACAACTATTCTAATAAACACAATAGGTGCAAAAGAACCAGCCTTTCCTAAATTCCTATACCCTTAACAGCAATACAACAGTTAACACACAAACCCAAAACCTTAATAATGTAAGACTAAAGACTAAGTGTGCATTTGGATGGGTGAAAAATAGTCACTAATCCGGGTTAGCACTATTCCAAGCTACTATTTTTCGTTTGGATGTGTTTGGATTAGCAAATATGAACTATTCTTTGTTTGTTTTTTTGTAGGTTTTCTCACTATTCTACTAACCCAACAAAATGTTAGGTTAGCTACTATTCTCAATCTTGAAATTAGCTCTATTCTTGCTCTATTCCTTGTTTCATCCATACATTCCCATATCAAATTAGAAGATAAAAAGCTGACAAATAAGGCTTCTCAGTAAAAAAGATGCAACATAGTATAAAGTACAAACTAAATCAGTTTACAAATATAAAACTAAATCCATTTGCAATTAAACTAACAATATATCACTTCAACCACAAAGTTGAGAGCTTTCCAACTTATAGTTCTAATCATCAATTAATATACAAATTTCAATGTTTCAACAAAAAAATTATAGTGTTCATTATTAACAAACCTGGTTTCTTGGATGTAAGCGCAAGGTTCTTCCTTCTGACGAGTGAATTAAGGAGCGACGATTTGCCGACATTCGACCTTCCGACAAGTGCGAACTCAGGCAACCCGTCAGAGGGGCAATCAACTGTCCGTACACTGCTCTTAACGTATTCGGCGCTGGCCACTTGCGAGTCGCGCGCGTACGGACCCAAAACGATGTTAGATCCTGTGAGGACACGACTGTGTGCTGACTTGGTGTCGTCACCGGAGAGGTCGGTCTCTGGAGGAACAAAGAGCTTTTGGAGAGGAAGCGTTATCGGGTTTTGAATTGACAGGTCCAGATCCGAGTCAGGTATGATAGGGGAGAGGATTGGTGGTGAGGGGATAGGGAGAGGGATAGTTGTTAAATGAGCTGCTCGCGGAGAGAATGGAGAGAAGAAGGGTTTGGTTGAAATGGAGAGGAAGCGAGGGAGAAGGCGCGGTTGAAGAAGCATTGTTACTAGTTAATAGCTTGAAGATAGAAACGAGAGAGCACCTTGGCAATGGCAATGGCGACTGGGAAGAGGAGTGGATAAAGTAGTCGAAAGAATACATCCAGTGCAATACCTGAGATCTCAGTCGTCCGTTTTATTTTCACACGAATCTCAAAACGACTCCTATATGATTTTCTTAAAAAGATACAATATAAAATCTGGAGTAGAACTAGAGTGCTCTTAAGTTCACCAAACTCAAAGCTCTTGTGAACTTGACTTTAAACGATGAATTCAAATCGTTGAAACCTTTTTACCTAATGAGTGATGTGTCTATATGTGAAAATTTTAAAGTTTCAAATTAATTTAATATAGAGTCAAGTGGTCAAAAGTTTAAGATTTATAAATTAATTTGAATGTATTCATTTTTTGGACTCCTTTGACCACTTGACTCTATATTAAATTAATTCAAAACTTTAAAATTTTCACATGTAGACGCATCAATTATTAGGTAGACGGATTTCAACGGTTTGGATTTATCGTTTAAAATTGATTCGATATATTTTAAAGTCAAGTTCACAAGAGGTTGGGTGAACTTAGGAGCACCCTACTCTAGTTCTACTCTAAAATCTGTATCAACGAATTTTGTAAATTTCGATTTATATGCCAGTAATTTATAAAAACTAAGATCATCAAAAATAAAATAGGTCCGAATATATTTTTTTTTTTCAGAAAAATGCATATTTAAATTTTAATATAAATTGGTAAAAATATCTAATGAAAAAAACCAGCCGGTCCAAGACTGGACCAGACCACCTGTGGAACTTATCCGTACCGAGGATAAAGAGAGTTTTAGCACGGTTTTTGGTGTTTTTCCCACTAGATTCAGACTAACCCGGGTGGTTCAAAATCCGTGGATGGACCAGACCATAATCGGGACTAAACCCGGACCGGACTGTGATAAACCATGCAAACCGTGGTCAAAATCATGCTAAATTGTGCTAAACAGTGCCTAAACCGTACTAAACCGTGCATAAACCGTGCAAAACTGGAGCAAAACCATGCAAAATCGTGCCTAAACCGAGCATAAAACGTGCTAAACTGAAGAAAACCAAACCGGACCGGACCAACCAAAATGCCATTTTGTCTACATATTAAAATTAACATAGAAATTCTGGACCATGGACCGGACTAACCGGTGTGGGTCTGGACCATGGTCCTTAGCACGGATTTGAGCCGTCTAACTTAACCGTGCAGACCTGTGGATCGGAGAGACCCGTAGACCGGAGGGTTTTGGACCGGACCGGACTGGACCGTTTGCATAACACTGAGTTAAGGAGCAAAAAATTCATTAATTGAAATTATACATCCGACATAAATGTTAATTCAAGAAAATCAATATCAGTTTATATGACCAAACGAATACTTAACCTATTGTCGTATCATGATAATAGTTAAAATATATTACCAATTTTAAAATTTTAAGTTATTCTCGCATTTAGTGCGATATATACCAAGTTGATATTCGATATGAAATTTTTGCAGTTCCATTTCCAAAATATATCATAATTGGATACATTTATTTTCAATTTACCAAGGTTATAGCTTACTATAAACTATAAATGTTCATCACTTTGCTATGATACAAATTAGATAAGAAACATTTTTAGAATGAGTGGACATGCAAATATTCGCCTTTTCTCACAAGTGCGATTATATATAACATCCTTTTAACGTTTACTCTCTAAAAATTAAGCATACAATACAACTAACTTGTTTCATTGTCCAAATGCCTAATAATTTGTTTGAGTTATTTAATTAAAATTTGTAAGCTTATATCACATATTAAGGTTATACTAACAAAGTAAAAAAACAATGGCAACAAAATTTAAACAATACAAAAAAGATGATGGAGAAAATTGACATTATATTACTTAGCAATGTTTGCCGTTATATAATTTAATATTTTGTAAATTTTATAACTTCTAAAATCATTTTATTTTGATGATTAGAATATATAACCTAGATAGTTTCACTTGATATTACGCTGACAACTTATCTAAATCACAATTCTTAGTGAACTGTGAAATTATTAAAATCGTTAGAATTGATGAGCTGACATGCTATCAACGTAAGTTTTAGAGTTTTAAAGTCGGAGTTGGATTGGTGAGATGTTTAGAATTCTATTTTTATTTTTATCGGGAAAGAGTGAGAGAGACTAAGTCGTTAGAGACTTCAATAATTTTGGCTGAATTAAGTCGTTGACGGGGAATGTTTCGGGAAAAACAGAGTCCGAAGAAATTATAATTACCTTATTATTAATTATTTGTGAATCATCTGATAAATTAAGCATCATTTAAAACTAAATATAATTGATTGTATATTTTTAGTAATAAATCTTATAAATAGAATGAGAATGAAACATTTTTTCAGTTTAGCTAATTTTTTTTTATTTTAATTGTGCGATATTCAATTTTAAATCCACTAGTTAATGAAAAGAAGGATAAGTTTGAAAGCCGAATGGACAAAATTAATTCTTATTTCCTAAGAAAACCTACAGAAATTATTAATGATGCTAACGATTTAGGATTTAATTTTCACTTTTCTAAAGTTCTAATTTTATGTTATTTTTTTTTCAAATAGTCCAGGTAGCAGCTAAAATGATTTTTCACCATTTAATTTCATTAATTCAGTCAGACCTAATTAGTATGAAAAATTAAACTTGTGATGACCAATAATACACATACTAACATAAACAATTATGTATAAAAAATTATATATTTAATATTATAATACTAAATGAAGTAGCGAATAGTAATGTGAACTAGTGTCATTTCAGCCTATATAACACTAACTTCAAAATCTACCGAATCGACTTCCAACAGTAAATCCAAACTGTTTAAATCAATCTACTTCATTAGTCGTGCGTTACATGCAAATTTTATAATTTTTCGAATTTATTTAGTATCAAGTCAAGTGGTCAAATGTGTGATTTTTTTAAGTTAATTTTAATGTATTCATTTTTCAACATTTTTGACCGCTTGATTTGATACTAAAATAAATCAAAAATATAAAAAAATTGCATGTAAACGCATCACTCATAAAGTAAATCGGTTTGAACGGTTTGAATTAGTCGTTTAAACTATATCCAATCAATTTTGGAGTTAGTGTCATATGACACCGATATCATACTAGTCAGACTCCTTATTTTATATTATACAATTGTTTTTTTTTTTTCTAACATAAAATAGGTATTACACATTATACAATTAAATAAATCAGATTCTATCATCCCTTATCTGAGAAAAACATCAAGCTCCTATTATTTGTTATTTTTCCTTATCGCACATGAACTAGTTCCAAATCATCCCAACAAAGAGCTAATCTGAGCAAGGAAAATTAAATGAGAAAACCATTAGTATTATGTGATATATATATATATGCTTTCATTTGAGATCAGTTAAGTTTTTGTTAATATGGTTTACGCTTGTTTAGTTGGATTTTGTTATTCAAGTTAATTATGGCTTAAAGTTTTTGTTAAGATGGTATCTACTTGTTTAGTTATATTTTGTTATTTATGTTATGGCTCAAATTATTTTTTGTTTGGTTGAAACTTACTATTTAAGTCATGGTTTAAAATATTTATTGTACTGTATATATTTACATATGTATAATAATTGATTTGAAAATTTTGATGAAAAATTATCTAAAGGACATATGCCGCATGCGGATGATCCAATAAAAATAGTCCACAGATCGTGCGAGTCCAATCAGAAAAACACAGCTTCTAGAAGGTCCAAAAAAAGCCCAATAAAACAGTCCATGGATCGTGCGGTCTCTGGGCTATGCCTCATGTAGCATGGGGGATGTTGTACGGATTTTTGACTTAGCAAATTTTCTTGTAATTTCGTTATTTCACATGTTGTGCACTTCGTGTGAGGTGTTTGTATGCTCCATGTAATGTCTTATTTTGACGTCCTTTCAATAATCGTTTAAATATGACATTTTTGCTCTATTTTTGATCTAAATACGCAACTTTTCTCAAAACTTGCTGAGATAATTAACTCAAAAATATGTTTGTAGTAAATAAATTAGGAAAATATGTATTCGCTTTTTGCCATTTTTAGATAAAAAATAATGATATACTCTATATGAGCATGATCAGGAAACTTTTGTGCATGTTTTTTATTTTGACTAGAACTCCCTCATGTTAACATATTAAAAGAAAGATCTATAACTTTGTCTTATGTATCATAACCTCGACTTAGATCATGGTCGAAAACGTGTTAGAAAATATGATTAAATTTGAAAATTGAATTTACTTTCCTTGATTGCATTGTATATTATCTCTCATTTGTTGAGAACTCTCAAATCCTAAACTCAAAAATAGTTTTATGGAGGATAGAAATTAATGAGCCATTAAATTACTACTCTCTAGCAAGATTAAACTTTGATTTATAACTAAATTTTTTTAGTAAATATCGTGGATGACTTCTACTTTAGAGTCTTATCTTGATACATTACGTTCTAGGTCACGCACACATCAACCACTAAGTCATTGCAAGACATCAACCAAAATAAGAATCAACAAAGGACTCTATATCTCAAGGATCTTCCTTCTTGTTTGAAGATAAGAAATTATGTATGATGCTTATTGATTTGGAAATTTTTTTTTTTGTTTGATTTCAGCTGCACTTGATGTTTGTTTGGTATTATTTTTTTGTCAAAGTTTTTAAAATTTCGCTGCCCTAAGTATCATAAAATCCAACACTTTTTTCTACGCCTACTTGGGAGAATTTTTTATTCATAAAAATTAATAAAAAAAGGTATGGAAATAAAAATAGTATCTCCATTTCAATATTTATAGAAAGATGGGGATCATTAATTCCGATTCAAAAAGTGACTCAATGATCCACAGTCAAACTTTAATATATTTTTTTAATTCTGCAGAAATTAACTAGATTTGAGTACGGTGCAAAAATCATGGATCGATAGCAGTGACAACGATCCAAAATCTTTTGATTTTCTGTATAGTAAATAGTAGATTCTTTGATTTTTTTTGTTTTATTCTATTAAATTATTAGAAATTATTTTAAATTTTTAGGAAAACAAATTAAAGTACTATAATTGAATTTACTAGAAAAAATGCGACAAATAATACAGATCTATTTTGTTCAGGCATTTTTTGTGGCTATAAAATAAATAAAAATGTTTCCTAAAATCACTTTGAGCAACACACTAAGAAATATTTTTTATTTATTTTGCAGCCACAAAAAACCCGGTCTAAAAAATATTAATCGGATTATTTGTCACAATCTTTGAAGTATTATCAAATTCTATGGTACTTCATCTGCTTTTCAAAAAATATAAAATTATTTTTAATAATTTAATAGAAAAAAAAAATCAAAGAATCTACTATTTACATAAAATAAAAAGTTTTTGGATCGTTGTTAATAATATCTATCCATAATTTTTGCACCATATACAAATTAAATCGCGAAACTAAAAAATATCATTAAAGTTTGGATCAAAATCAAGAATGCCGATCTTTTTATAAATGTTGGAATGGAGACGGTCTTTCTATTAACGTACGTACCTTCTTCTTTTATTAATTTCTATGAATAAATTTTTCTCCCTACTTATATATAATACGAGATCTAATTGTTATTCGGTTTACCATATTGATCTGGCCCTTGGTAGATACTTGTCTCTATTTATAACCACATTATCTGTCTTAAAAAATAAACAATGCAATATGTTTGTTTAGCCACAGTTTTCAAATTTTCATGAAGCTATAAAAATTCATAGTACACAGTTTGATCTTTGATCGATTGACTCAAAACAATTACAAGGCGTAGTGGATAATAAGGAATAAGATTTGGTCGTCAGACACCGTTCAAACTCCAAAGTCTCTAAAAATTGTACGATTAAAGTCTGAACAGTCGATCAAAACCACTCAACATGATTTTCATATTAAAATGTACTCAGAGATCAAATTTTATATTTTTTTGAAAATTGTTTACTTTTTTTTAAATATGCACAACATCACTGTTTCTAAATGGTGCAAAAACAGTGATATTGTACGTATCTAAAAAAAATAGTAAAAAATTTCTAAAAAAATATAAAAGTTGGTCTCTGAGAACATTTTAATATGAAAATCATACTGAGCGGTTCGGATCGACTGTTTGGACTTTAATCGTACATTTTTTAAAAGTTTTGAACGGTGTCCGGTCCAAAGCCATTTGGACCAAACCTTATCCCGATAATAATGCAATTATATTGCCTTATCTGTTACTCCTTATTTTGGACATATATATTTAACTTAATTGTCTACGTACACGGCCGGCTTTCCAAAATTAGAAAAAGGAAAGCAGTTGAAATTAAGAGAGAAAAAGGTGGTCGGCTTTACGAAATTGTAAACTTTATGAGAATTGGATATTTCTATTGTATTTCTATTTTGGAATAAGATTTGTTCAAATGGTTTAAAGTCCAAACAGTCGATCTAAACCGCTCAACATGATTTCCATATTAAAATGTGTTTAGAGATCAAATTTTATATTTTTTGAAAATTGTTACTATTTTTTTAGATACGTACAACATCACTTGTTTCGAACGGTCCAAAAACAATGATTTTGTACTTATCTAAACAAATAGTAAAATTTTTCAAAAAATATAAAATTTGGTCACTTAGTACATTTTAATATGAAAATCATGTAGCGGTTTAGATTGACTGTTCGGACTTTAATCGTACGATTTTTAGAGGCTTTGGACGGTGTTCGATCCAAAGCCATTTGGACCAAACCTCATCCCTTCTATTTTTCTGTTGTATTTTCAATAAGAAATGAGGAGTATACTATCTATAATTTGATAGCAACGGTAACTTTCCTAAAACAGTTAAAAAGGTATTAATTACTTTTTCCTATTTTACATTATTTCTAATTTTAATCCTATTTCTATTTTAAGTCTGTTTTTTTTTTATATATATTTTTGGCAATAGACAAAATATGTGAGAGGAATTATTATTTTTAGTACGCTCCGGAGCCGCCTTCACAAACTTAGTTTGCAATATATATAGACACATACATACGCTCCGGAGAACAGAGATAATCCATTATTCATGTTAAAAGAGCTAATCCATTATTCTTTCTTTTAGCATGGCAGATGTCGATGATGAACGCGTATACGTTCAAGTACCCATCGGCAACATTAGCAACCTGCACTGCAATTCATCATGTCCCGCATCGACCAGCGATCATGCCGAAGCAATCCCCAGCGACATAGCAGCACCAGAGAAGGAGTTGACGATGTGTGCGCTCCAACTAGCCGTGCTGGAGAAGGTGGCTAGCGGGCTGGGAACGCTGGGATTTGTGTGGGCGACGGTGGTGCTGTTGGGTGGGTTCGCCATCATGCTGCAATGGAAAGATTTCGGGTTCGTTACCGTGACGTTGCTCATAGAAGGCACCCGCATCTTTGGCCGCAGCCATGAGCTTGAATTGCGTCGCCAAGCAACTTGGTATATATATATAAATAAGTTCATACAGATGATGACTATATTTGTTGAGATCAATTCAAATCATTATTGAATTAATAGCTTAATTTTGAAATACATCGTATATATTGATTTCAAATGAGAATCTTAATAAATCATTAAATCCAATCTATTTTATGGGAAATGCGTTTGCATATGCATGTAAAATTAAGCTATATATAAAAATATAAAATATAAAATAACCTTAATTAACCATTCTTGAAACATTTGCATTATTTTGATTTATTGGTTTAGTTTCTATTCGTCGGATAATTAGTTCTTATATATAGATCTCTGATAAACTTTCAATTTTGTAAAATATTGCTGCACTCTTTCAAATTTAACTTCAATAATTAATAATTAATTACAGATCTGTCTAATGGCTTGAAGTTTTGCTTGTCAAAATTTTAGGACTTTAACTGAGGCTAGTCAGTCTAGCTTCCATGCAATCAAATCAAGGTCTCGGCTTCTAATTGAATCTCTGAAATTCATGTTTTCACCCTTCTCGGCCAACAACTCGAGAGTAGAAAACAATGTGCTTTCCGATAGCAGTCGAGCACTTGAACCCTGCAACCACAGCTCAGGGTCCGGGAGGAACATGTGGCACTCACAAAACATGCAACAGTTGCCGCTCCCGATTCGTTTTATCAGTGGGCTCTTCTACTGGCTCCAGCTCGTCTCTGCTATGGCTTGTGTTGTTCTCTCTATGATGCGGATAGCCTCACAGGATTTCGGCCAAACGGAAGAGGCAGATAAGTCGAATCGGGACTTTGCTTTAAATGCGTTCTATGCCTTGGCACTGACAGATGCACTGGTGTTCCTTGCTGAGAAGGTGTTTTGGGAATGGAAGGTGAGTTACTGTGGATTGCTCGAGAAAGTGAATGCTGAGTGCCGACTCGGCCCATCTGGCATGGTTTCCATTAAGAGGTTCTTCTATGATGCGTACTCTAAGTGTGTGAGTGGCAGCATTTTTGATGGGCTAAAAATGAATCTTGTCAGCTTTGCGGAAGAGCTCCTTTTTTCAAGCTTTGGCAGCGAACAGTTGATGGGCGCAAGGATTTTGCTGGCTCTCTTAACCCATGAACACTTGTCTGATGCCGCACTTCGTAAGATCGGAGCATCAACGGTTGTGATTGAGCGGCTGATTGAGATGTTAAGTTGGGAAAATAACCCGTCTGAAGTGGAGATCAGATACTCAGCAGCCATGATTGTATCAAAATTAGTTCATAAGAAGCAATATCGATTGCGTATAGCGGGAATTCCAGGAGCAATGGAGTCGATCTCCTCTTTATTGTATTCGAGTTCCACGACCCAGGCCGACACGTATGATTTCTTGGCTTTTAATTTGTTGGGTCTCTTCATACTAAAGAAGCTTGCAAAGGACCATGACAACTGTGTGAAAATGGGCAACACCTGCGGTCTACTCGGCAAGATAATTGACTTCACAAGCATCTGCCATGGTATCAACCCAAAGGCCGTGAAGAGGTCGCTAAAAATAGTGAAGATGCTTGCCGGCACGAGGGGTAACACAGGCTTGGTGTTCCGACGAGAGATATCAGAGGCTGGGTTCACCATCAGCAATATCAGGGACATTCTACGTCACGGAGGGCACATTGTGGGACTTCAGAGGCTGGCCTTAGAGGTACATGCTTGTCTACATACATACATCACTACAATAATCTGTTTCATATATCCACCTGAATGAATAGAAATACTTAACAGTGTCAGTATTTTTGAATGCATTATTAATTTTAGGTACTAATGAAATTGGCAATGGATGAAGAGGCGCGAGAGCGAATTGGAAGCATAGGTGGGATAATGATGGAGTTGTTTGGACTGTTTGTGCATCCCGGAAAGGCACGTGACCAAAATATGTTGCGAGCAGAGGCCGGCGAGGCATTGGCCATTCTAATTCTAGAAAACAAAGAGAACTGTAGTAGACTACTCCAACATGAGAAAACCATGAAGAGACTTACGGAGGCTCTCACGGATCCCTTGCTCTCTGTCAGTTCCTCCCAGATTATGCACAACTTGTTCGCTTTCGCAGGGCCCGAATGGTCTACGCAGTTGATCAGAGTCGTTCCTGGCTTTACTACGGTAAATTAAATTTTTTGATTCCATATATCTACTTATCTTTCTGAATTGTTAGTACAACATAATAATACTGTATTATTTTTCTGGTCAGGTCTGGATTGCTATCATGGTGGAAAGGAGAAGTGTGCAATTGCTAGAGGTATCTCTTGGTCTCGCTACTCATTTGCTTAAAATGAGCCCTCATAAATTCACCGAGCAGCTTCGTAGAGCTTGCATCTCAGATGATGATCTCGTCAAAAAGTTGGTCGGAATATTAGCAACCTACCGGAAACCGTCTATCAAAGCACCGCAAATTAGGCGGTTTGCTATCGAGCTTACAGTGGAGATGATGACAATTAACAAAAGGTTTGTGAAGTTGTTCAAAGATGCTGGAATTGCTAGAGAACTGAGTCATGTGACAGAGACAGCATCAGAGCTAGAATGCTTTAATATTTTCTCAAGGAGTTGGCTCATGAGCAAACATCAAGTCAGTCTTGACTTGCTCCTTGACGAGGCCTTCAAATTATTGGGCCGGAGATGAAACAGCAAGGCGGCCCTTTAGGAAATTCTGCATTGATTTATTCAAACCTATTATTTTCTTAGCCTATAATTAGATTTTTTTTTTTTTATGTTTTATAGAACAATATTACAAACAAATTATTTTCTTCTTGTACATGATCTCCTTTGTGATTATGATGAAGTGTAATTTTTATTTTGTCATTGTAATGTAATATTATTTTCTTGACTATTTTTCTGGGAGGAGGGTTCAAATGCACAATTTTTTTAGTACTCCAATATACTCCACATCGTTTTATTTCTGTTTTCAAAGTTCGTAGAGGAGGGTTCAAATGCACAATTTTTTTTGGTGCTCCAATATACTCCATATCGTTTATTTTTGTTTTCAAAGTTCGTACAGTAGATCCGAACAGCTAAACATGTTTTTCATAATAAAATATGCTTCAAGACCAAATTTAATATTTTTAAAATTTTTTTTACTATTTTTTTATAAGTACAATATTACTTTATCGGATGATCCGGAATCTCCTTAAAACAATGATTTTGTATCTATGAAAAAATAGTAAAAAAATTCTAAAAAATATAAAATTTGGTCTCTAAACATATTTGATTATCAAAATCATGTTGAGAAGTTCGGGTCTTCGGACTATAAAAACAAAAATAAACAATATGAAGTATATTAAAGCACAAAAAATAACGGTGGATGTGAACCCTCATCTTTTTCTGAATATATATTTGTTTCACACCGACTGAATTTATTTTGAGATGCGTCAATTGGTGTGCCTTTAATCTTTGTCTGACAAAATTGTCTATCCACTGCCGCATTGAAGTTATAGAAGGTGAGTAGCTGGAAGTGGATGAAACATTGAAGCTGGTGTCGAAGTTTGTTCCATACTTACGCCAAATGATAATTTATTATAATTATTTTTTCGGGTGTTTGAAAATTGGAAGCTACTTATTCTACAGTTTAAAAGCCGAAATTTTTATAAATATACAAAATTCTAATTATATTTAACAATCTATACAAATTTTGATCAGATTTCAAAAAATACCCACTCGGATGACAGGCTGAGTGGTTTCATAGCCTGAAACCGCTGACATGGTGATCCATCCTAGAACTACTCACCATGTCATCCATCTCAGAAATGATGACTATGTCAATAGTCATCGGTTTCAGGCTAAGAAACCGATTATTTAGTCATCGGTTCTTAATGCTATATATACCCCCGAACTCACTCTCCCCTTCCCACTTCTTCAGCTTCGCAGCCTCAGATCAATGTAAGTTGTTTAATTATATTTATAATTAGTTTAAATTAATTAATTAAATTTAGATTAATTAATTAAATTTAGATTAATTTAAATTAATTTTGATTAATTAAATTTAATTAATGTTGATTAATTAAATTTAATTCATTTTGATTAATTATTTTAATTCATTTTGATTAATTATTTTAATTCATTTTGATTAATTATTTTAATTCATTTTGATTAATTAAATTAAATTAATATTGATTAATTATTTTAATTCATTTTGATTAATTATTTTAATTAATTAATTCAGAATAATTATTTTTTAATTAATTGAAATTAATTAATTTTATTTAACTTGAGTTAACTTAGATTAATTTTAATTAATTTCATTTTGAACGTCTAATTTTAATGTAAGTTATTTTATTTTTTGTTTGTACATTGTTAGTTTTTTAATTAATTTTGTAACGTTAATTTTTTTTAAATGTTTGTTATCTAGATCAACCAAAAATCAAATATAATATGTGTGAAAGTTTTTGTTGGAGAGAACATCCAGTACAATGATGAAGGAGTCTTCTACAGTACCCGACCCAAATACTCATTTCCGGTAACTGTTAATCATAACTTTGATTATCTCCAAAATGAAATTTATAAACTGGTTGGGTTTACCGTTAGTGAAGCAAATATGGAAATCCAAGCCAGATTTAATATGTCTACTGATGGCCAGCGGGACTACCAATTGGTACCGATAACAAATCAGGCATCGTTCGAAATGATTTTAGGAATTGTTGCGTCATTCCCCCAAAGGACCGATTCTTGAGTTGTATGTAGAATTGGAACCGAATCATTCCGATTTTAATTCTCAATTGAATCTGAACAGTTAGGCCCCTGTAAACAGACAAATCCCTGAATCGAGGTCCCAGCCAAGTACGAGTCGGAACCCTGAACCTAGTACTCGACCCAGGACTGTTCAGACCCGTAGGCCAGTAGAGGTACCTGATTATTCCCGTTTACCTGTCGATGCAATTGATGATGACAGTTTGGAAAGCGGGGATGAGATGATCTCAAATGAGTTAGCGGAGTCCGACGAAAATCTTTCATCGACCAGACAGGCACAATCACATTCTGTGTCACAGTCCCGCCAAGCATAATACCCGTTTACTGGACGAGAAAATATGACACATCCGGTAGACATTTTCAACGACACTTCGGGTTTTCGGGAAGTAGATGTCGATTTTTTCAGCCGTACAACGAGAATTGTCGATAACCCAATAGATGTCGATTTTTTTGGCAGAAGACATGGGACCTTTGGGGTCATAGTAAAGGGTGAAATAATTCCTGCAAGGCGTAATTAGCAGAGATTCGAGTATATCCGAAGAGATTTTGGGTATAAAGTTGTTGTTAAGGATAACAATAAGGTTGAATGTGCATGTCAGAAGCCCCAATTAACCGGCATACCATGTTCTCATTTCATGGCGGTGGTCCGCAAAATGAGATATGACGAAAATTTGTATGTTAATCCTCTTTATAGTGTGTCAATGTTGGTACAGACATGGGGTGCAGAATTCGGTCCGAAAGGCAACCAATGTGAGTGGCCTATATTCGAAGGTCCGACGATCAAACCAAACCGTAAACTGATTAAGAAAGGGAGGAGAAGACACAATCGCATTGTTATGGAAATGGACCGAATGGAAGGTCGGAGACTCGGACATCAGGCTAATCGTGAGACCATTGATCGGAATGCCGCAAGTATAATTCAAAACACATGTATTTTTTAATTTATTTTTGGAACTACAACATATTTCATATTTTATTTGTTCTGTAGAAGAAGCAGTACGACAAGCGGAAACTAGTTCATCGTCTTCTAGAAGATCGACAAGCAGGCGCTCAACCAACAGGCGTTAATTTTTTTGGAAGTTTTCATATGTAATTTGTTTATTTGGAAGTTTTCACATGTATTTTCTAGTTTATGTTTATTGTATTATATTGAAGTTTTCATATGTAATTTGTTTAACATTCGCAGTGGAAATTATGGACTTTTATTATGTATGTTTTTGCTTTTATTATGTTTTTATTTCTATTACATATGTTCTATTCTACACATTCAACGTATCAAGTATGCTTCCAAAAAAACTAACACACAAATGTAATTTATCACTTAAAACATAAAAACAAATTACATATGAAAACTTCAATATAATACAATAAACATAAATGAATTAATTTCAATTAATTAAAAAATAATTATTCCGAATTAATTAATTAAAATAATTAATCAAAATGAATTAAAATAATTAATCAAAATGAATTAAAATAATTAATCAATATTAATTAAATTTAATTAATCAAAATTAGTTAAAATAATTAATCAAAATTAATTAAAATAATTAATCAAAATTAATTAAATTTAATTAATCAAAATTAATTAAATTTAATTAATCAAAATTAATTTAATTATTTAAATTAATCTAAATTTAATTAATTAATAAACTAATTAATTAAATTTAATAATTTAAACTAATTAATTAAATTTAAATTTAATTAATTAAATATAATTACAGATCCATCCTAGAACCGCTGACTATGTCATCAATCCTAGAACCGCTGACATAGTCAGTGGTTCTAGGATTGATGAGATAGTCATCATGTCTAGGATGGATCATACATAATGAGCGGTTCTAGGATGGATCACCATGTCAGCAGTTTCAGGCTATGAAATCACTGAGCTTGTTATCGGGGTGGATATTTTTTGAAATTTGATCAAAATTTGTATAGATTGTTAAATATAATTAGAATTTTGTATATTTATAAAAATTTCGGGTTTAAAAGTGAAATTAAATGATGGGAAATTTTAGTACGTCCAAAACTTTATTGTAAATTTAATTTTTATTTAAAAATAAATAAATTAAAAAGGGGTAATTTCACGTATACCCCTCAAAAACTTCAAAATTATATATTTTCCTCTCTAAATTTTAAATTACATATTTACCCATTTTATTATATTTTATATTAAAACACATACTAAATTCATAAAATACCCATTTTACCCTTTATTAAAAATTATAAAACATCCATCTGAATCCATTTTGAATATTAAAGTTCCTCTAATATCCGAATTGCTTTAAGATTTGTGTGCTATGTCAGCATGAATCTTGAAGCGAACATGCACGAATATTGAAGCAACGTGCACAAATATTGATGCGATACATGCATATCAAAATCTCTTTAAGATCTATGCGCACTATATCAGCACGAATCTTGAAGCGAACACACACATATCTTATTGCGATGCGGACGGATCGGACGGTGGAGGAACCCTTTAGATTCAATTTTGAGTTCGATGGGGTGTTTTATATTTTTAATAAAGGGTAAAATGGGTATTTTATGAATTTAGAATGTGTTTTAATATAAAATATAATAAAATGGGTAAATATGTGAGTTTTTGAAGTTTAGAGGGGGAAATATGTAATTTCAAAATTTAGAGGGGGAAATACGTAATTTTGAAGTTTTTGAGGGGTATACATGAAATTGCCCCAATTAAAAATTAAGAAATTATTATGAGGATCCTCTGTGGCAAGTAGAAATCACCAAGCGGGTAAATTTTGAGTGAATGTGACAATTAATTAGACTTGCTGGTGGATGCCATAGTAGAAAATAAATCTGCCTAAAATCTCTGCCATTCAAATTCAGCCTTGGAATGTTTTTCAAGAATGCATAATGGAACAACTAGTTTTTTCTTGCACGCATCTCTAAATAGTTCGACAGTTAGATTCGAATTACAAAAATTTTAGGATTATTGTTTACTTATCTTAAATTTCAGCATATTTGGATCCCATATTGTAAGCCGTCATTGCTAGTTGCTACCTGATCTAGCTCCAAAAGGGGGCCACCACATCGAAATTCAGATCCGCATTTAATTTCGAGCTCTATAAGAACTCTAACCTCAACCTCTCCTCTCTTCATTCTTCAGTCTTCACTAGAGAGTAGAGATCAGAGAGAGAGCCTTAATTGTTGATTAATCAGCTATATATATAGCTAACAATCCCTCTAGTCTAGAAATTGAAATGGCAGCAAAGAGTGAGGTGGAAGTGGAGGTGAAGTCTGCTCCGGAGAAGTTCTGGGAAGCGATACGCGGCTCCACCGACTTGTTCCCCAAGGTCTTCCCTGAGCAATACAAGAGCATCGACATTTTGGAGGGCGACGGCAAAAGCGTTGGATCCATACGCCTAGTCAATTATGCCCCAGGTACTACAATTCTTTCACAATGTAATTGATGAGAATGAATCCAATCCATATAGAAATGAAGTTCAGAAACAAGTAAGCTGAACCATGATTGAATATATATATATATATAATTGGGTCGATTGCAGCGACACCGTTGGTGACGTTCGCAAAGGAGAAGGTGGAGGCCGTGGAGGAAGAGAACAAGCTGGTGTCATACAGCGTAATAGACGGCGAGATTCTCAACTTGTACAAGAACTTCAAGGCAACTCTGAGCATTACACCGAAGGGCGATGGGAGTTTGATCAAATGGACTCTCCAGTTCGATAAGGCGAGCGACGAGGTCCCCGAGCCGGAGGCAATCAAAGAGGCGGCTGTGAAGACTTTCAATGGTCTAGATGCCTATCTCCAAAGCAATTAGCTAGCATGAACTACATATTTATATATATATGAAGCCATGATGAAATATATATATATAATCAAGATATAATTATTAATAATAATGTTTAAGGCAGAATATATGGTGAATGATTCATGGAACATATATATTTATGGGATGTTTTACAAGGTAGATGTTGTTGATTTAATTTGATAGTTATTATGCATGAGTGTACTGTTCCTCTATGAATATTGAATAAATATATATGAACTTTGTCTTATATATTAGTTGTTGATTTGTCGCTTTAAAACTGCCATATATATGAAGTGCGCATGGATTTTTCATTGATACTAATGGCAGGCTGATTTGGTGAAACGCTTTTGCAAACATAATATTTTATTGCTAGTAATTTTTTAAATAATGCCAACAAATGCATTGAAAAAAAATTATATACAAGGTCCTAAAGTTACTCTTATTCATGCTCTTATTCAGCTATTTACAGAAGTCATATAAATAATCTCACTCTATTTACACTGAACGTATCTAAAAGATAATTTCTATAGCTGTATTATTGACAAGGTTATGTACTAATTTTTTTTTGTTAGAGAATAGCTTCTTATTCTTCTCCCGCCAGAGAGCCTATGCTCCTGTAGCCCAAATAATACACTAGCGAACCCTTTGTCTCGGTGCCAGATTACAATGTCTCCGGATCCGAGACTGTAAGTTCTATTGTAATTATGTAGGCTATATAACTGTGTAACAGTTAGTTGCAGTCAATATATCCAATTTTTCATATAAAAAATATTTTAGATGCACATAACAAAAATAATCTATGGTTATATGTAATAAGTGTACTGTGATGTAAGATTTGTATTGTGAAGTGGAATCAGCTTGATATCATACATATTTCCACCTAACTCTTTCCGATTTTTAATAGAAATCAGTATAGGTATATACACTTTTCTTAAAAGAAGAAACAAAAACAAAAACAACATCAATATTATTCTGCTAAGACTCAAATTATTCTAATAAAAAAATTATTGTATTCGGATTTGCAGTCTCTTAGACAGATGACAATTAATGCCTTCTTAATTTTTCTTCTCTCTCTTTCTCTGTTTTTATTGAAGCACACACACGTGATACGACTAAGTAATTGACTAATTGACATGTATTCAATTAAGATCTATTTATAGAAGAGAATGAACATGCAATGATGCGAGACAAGGTGATTTTTATTAATGGGGATAAGGTTTGCTCCAAATGGCTTTCGACCAGACACCATCCAAAGCCTCTAAAAATCGCATGATTAAAATCTGAACAGTTGATCCTAACAGCTCAACATGATTTTCATATTAAAATGTGCTCAGAGACCAAATTTATATTTTTTTTTTGAAATTTTTTTACTATTTTTTTAGATACGTACTATTTGGACTGTTAAAAAACAGTAATGTTGCATGTATCTAAAAAAATAGTAAACAGTTTCCAAAAAATAAAATATTTGGTCTCTGAGCACATTTTAATATGAAAATCATGTTGAACGGTTCAGATTGACTGTTCAGACTTTACAGTTTTTAGAACCTTTGACGGTGTCCGGTCCAAAGCCATTTGGACCAGTTATGAGACCAGTATCGTTCAATAAAATTATGAGACCAGTTATGATGTATTAACTAGAATAGATCGAGGCTAGTATTTGATTTTTATTTATAATTAAGGGACTGAATCAAGTGAAGATTGCTACTGCAACATATTAAAATAAAGAAAATAAAAATGGTGAACATTTAATAGCAATTCCACCTCCATGTGCATCTAATAAACATAAAATTTAGGAAAAATTGTTTTTGTATCACCTCAAAACATGAAAATTATGAAATTGCCACCTCAAACTTTGAAATTATAAAATTGCCACTCCAAACTCTCTAAATTCATGAATTTGCTCTAATTATACATCTTATACACTAATTTAATTGAAATCATACTGAAAATAGTGTATAAAAAAATATATTTACAAAATACCCAAATTACCCCTCCAATTATACAACCCCTTCCCTTCTCTTATGCGAACCCAAATCAATCAGTTAAAAGTACAAGGTTTTAAAAACAAACCATGAAAAGAAATTGCTCGAACTACTAGCAAATTAATGCCCCGGCACCTTCCCAAAAAGATTAAAAAAATGCAAAAGTTTAAAAAAAAAAAAAAAAGGATGCGGAGCTTGTAAGCGCGTTTGGTGTTGGCTAGAGTTCTAAAATTGCCCCCCGGGGGCGTGCCCTGCCCGTGCCCGTGCCCGTGCCCGTCCTGCCCGTGCCCGTGCCACGGGCACCCACGGGCACACGGGCACGGGCGTTAAACGGGCCGGACTTGAATTTTTTTTCCCTGCCCGTGACTATCCGGCCCGCCGTGCCTGTGTGCCCGTGTGCCCGTGCCCGTGCCCTGTCCGTGCCCGTGCCCTGCCCGTGCCCGTGCCCGTGCCCGTGCCCGTGCCCGTTTTTTTTTTTTTTTTTTCGGAAATTTTTTTGAATTTTGAATTTGAAATTTCCCCCGGACCTCCCCCCCCCGGGCCCCCCCCGCCCCGGGACCCCCCCTCCCCATTTTTTTTTTTTTTAAAATTAAAAAATGAGATATATTTTTTTAAAACTTTAAACGGCCATAACTTTTGCTAGGAAAGTCGTATTGACGTGTATGATGTCAATTCGGAAATGGGAGGAGGAGACGGTGGCGACCGTCACCCGGGATAAAACCCGGGTAGTCGGAAAATTAGAATCGCCAAAAAACGTCGTTTAGTGCATCAAAAATTAAGTTTAACGTTTTTAGTGCCAAAAAACGTCGTTTAGTGCCAAAAAACGTCGTTTATTTTTTAATCTATTGTTTTAAAATAAGAGCTTAATTATTTTTAAAGTAATTGATTTAAGAAATTTTTAATTTATATTTTATTTTAACAAAAATTATCGAGTTACAAGTTTACAACCATGTCAAATGAATTTAAATTTGTATGAATTTGGATTTATAATTTATTGGTATGAATTGGATTTATAATTATTTACAATTTGAATTTATAAAAAAAAAGAAAAAAAAGTAAAAAAAAAAAAAAAAAGAAAAAAAAAACAGTAAAAAAAAAACCAATAAAAAAAACCAGTAAAAAAAAACAGTAAAAAAAAAAAAAAATTACATCCTGTCCGTCCTGCCCCCGGGCCCGTGACGGGCACGGACATTACACGGGCATTACAGGTGGTGCTGCAACCTTGGCTGTAGTTCCCCAACTTTCGACATATTTGGCCACACATTCTATTGATGCTGTAAAGGACAATGGTAAAACCCCGCTACTCTTCGTTGGTGTTCCACCATTGCCACCATCACATATCCCAAAAGAAGCCATTGACCCTGAAATAGAGCAGCATAATAACCTCTTTGGTAGATTAACAGAGGGGAAGGGGATACTTGTTAACTCATTTGAGTCGTTGGAGCCTAGAGCTGTTATGGCTCTGAAAGATGGGCTTTGTTTTCCGAACTATTGTACACCATCTATTTACTATATCGGCCCATTAATTTCTGGTGGAACAAGAAAACAAGAGCAGCATTGCATGCTGTCTATCATGGCTGGATACTCAGCCAAAGAAAAGTGTTGTGTTTCTCTGCTTCGGCAGCATGGGTTCTTTCTCCAGGGAGCAACTCAAGGAGATTGCAATTGGGTTAGAGAATAGTAGTCAGAGATTTCTGTGGGTTGTGCGGAGCCCACCAAAGCCGGACCCGGCCAAAATCTTTCAGCCAATCACTGACACTGAGCCTGAACTCAATATACTGTTGCCAGAAGGGTTCTTGGATAGAACCAGAGATCAGGGCATGATTGTAAAACAATGGGCTCCACAGGTCGATGTTCTAAAACATGAGGCAGTAGGTGGTTTTGTGAGCCACTGTGGTTGGAACTCCACACTGGAGGCCGCGAGTTTTGGTGTACTGATAATATGATGGCCATTGTATGCAGAGCAGAAGATGAATAAGGTGTTCTTGGTAGAAGAAATGAAGATCGGCATCGAATTGAAGGGGTATCATGAAGGATTCGTGAAGGCGGATGAATTAGAAACTAAAGTAAAATGGATCATTGAGTCGGAGGGGACCTCGGAACTCAGGAATCGAATGATGGAGGTGAAGGAAAGTGCAAATAAGGCCATGAAAGAAGGGGGGTCATCTTACGGTGCTTTTGCTGAGTTCTTAGAAAATTTGAACTAAGAACACACGTGTGTGATGTGCTTTGTAGGAATGATAGTGATGCAATTGATTTTGGTTAGTGGAAGTTTTTAAATTAAGATTTAGTCAGATGAATCATAATTAGACAGATTCACAGTCATTTATTTTTCTATTTTATCAGAGAAACCTGGAAAGGAACTTTTATGTTTGGTCATGTTAATTTGGTTATTGATAAAGTAAATAAAATAAAAATACTTATAATTATTATTTTCACATAAAGTAAAAGTTGTTATCTAATATTTTATTTATTCATCTATCAAACATTAGCTGTATACTATTGGCTTTCGGGCTTGTACTGCTCTGATTTTATTTCTACTGGTTATTTTAATTATTGGGCCTCTTTCCTGCAGAAATCTCAAACATCTCTTCATTCGGCCCATACAAGTTTCAATCATTTTAAGAGTCTTGTGCTTCAATAAAAATGATAATTAAACTACCTCACCGTAGTATGATAACCAAGAAAATTTTCATCAAGTAATATTTAAGCTCCTGTATATTGTGCTTCTGTTGATTTCTTATTAGTATGTTTGAACTAGGAAAATAGTGTACAAGCAAGCATGTTAATTTTTTTTTTGTAAAGTTAGTGTTTCTGAGCTTGTCTTGAAATGTCTTTTATCTTCAGTTTCTAATTAAGTCAAATGTTTCTGAGTTTGTCTTAAAATTAGTGTTTCTGAGGTTATCTTAAAATGTCTTTTGATCTGTACTCAGGTCATGCGGGAGCATGCTATTTTGTGTGTCGTATTTTTGAACTACAATTGGTGGTTAGACCAGTTCTTGCATGCGCAGTCATCCATGCATAGAAGAAGGTAGGAGTGTTAATGACACCCGTTTACATGTTTATCCTTATTTGTATCGTATTCGATAAGATAGGTATGGATTATATTTTTTTTGGTTAATTTATTAGGTATGGGTACGGGTGAAATTTTTTTTCATTTTATAAAGGGATATAGGTACACGTAAAGACTATTTCGTACCCGTTGGATAATAGTTAATTATATAAAATAAATTATATATAGATATATACATATTATATTCAATTTTTTGTTTCCCATATCACTGGATTAACGCTAATTCATGACAAAATATATGCCTTTTGTTGTAAAAAGGATATTATACTATATATGTTACTTTTTTATTTGAATGGTTTGTTATTTAGTTAACGAATTAAATTTTGAATTTTAAAATAGATATTTGTTTTTTTTGCTTTATAAAAAACTATTAGTTAAAATTGATTGCATATTTGTATTTTTATTTTTATATTAGTAATTGTGATTGCATTTGTATGACATGGTGGGTTTTGATGGTCTAATTGTAAAAATAATAAAATGATTATATTAATATTATTTGTTATTCATCCGCTATTATTTTGTTATATGCTAATTTTAAGGGGTACAAATAAGGTAGGGTTAAACAAATTCTTAATGAGTAAGAATAGAGTATAGATAAACTCAACTTTTAGTGGATATAAGTATGAAAATACTTTCACTCTATCCGTACTGTAACCATGGACACTCTAGAAGAAGGACAGTTTTTTTAACAAATTGCTACAAGGTAGCAAGTTAATGAGACTAGGGGTGTTCAAATGGTTCGGTTTATTTGGTTTTAAACCGAACTGGAAAAATTCGGATTAAATGGATCAGTTTAAATGGTTTGGTTCGGTTTATAATTTTTTAAAATCGGTTGGACCGAACTGACCGAACTTCGGTCTTAAATGATATCGCCGATTTTTTTGTCTACTTCGAGTTCGTCTTGCCGTTTGCATCGTGCTTAATCTCCAAGCCTTAGCCTCTTTTCCTCTGAAAATCGTCAATCGCTCTTCATTCTACTCAAAATTCCTGCTTCTTTCTCTCCTATGTGGTTCTCTTCAGTAACCCTAATTCCTGAATCGCGGGCTACGCTTCTTTTTTTCGACTTTGTCCTTTCTATTTTCTTTCTTCAAATCCCTGTCAGCCATGATCAAATACAAAACTCTAGACGGTTTGCATTGATTCGTCTCTTATTGATTCCTTTTCTCTCTCCTATACTAGCACCGAGTTGAACTTAAAACCAAGATCAAATACAAGAAATTCCTCATGAGCCTTCTGGAATCTAATTGGAAACATTACTTCGGAACATCAAATTTATTAGGGAAGTCGTTTTTGAAGAAATTAAGAATTGATATAGGTAAGCTTATGAGAAATTCATTTTCTGCATTGAGCTTCGTTTTTGAAGAAATTCATTCTTTCTTATGCTTCATTTTAAGTATTTAAAAACTAGTACAGGGGGTCTGAAACATATAGCAGTACCAGTTTGATCGGTTCTGGTTTAATTCAAGGTTAAAATTGCAAAATTTCAGTTTAACCGAACAAACTGAAATTTATTTCGGTTTGTTCGGTTCAGTTGTAGTTCGGTTGAAAATTTTAATTCGGTCGGTTCGGTTCTATTTTTAAAAACCGAACAAAATTTCAGTTTGAACCGAACCGACCATTTGAACACCCCTAAATGAGACCCTTTTGGTTTTGAATTTGCTTTTAGTACTTCCTTCTTTTGGGTTTGGTGACAATCAGACCATTATGGTTCAATTTGCGCACATCTTCTTGTCAAGGTTTTGACTAAAAAAAAATAATAGAAAAATAAATACAAAGGAAAAAGTAAGGTACTGATCTTTCATTTTAATTAAGTTCTCATCTTGTAGGTACTGATTTCGCAACTTTTCAAAGCACGTTAATATGTCCCAATTTGGTACTTAATGACCAATAAAGACCTTTGAGCATAATTGAAAGAAAGATCCAACTAAATTGATATTTAATTATATGATTGCCAATGACAGCATTGTATAATTGTATACTATGACAACATAATTGAAACGATGTTATTTCTTTTATTCTATATTTTTAAATGCTACAGTTACTAATCACAATCAATAGCATGTTATTACATACTTTCACCTTTCGCGCACTCCATCTTGATTCCGGATCCCATTAGGTACCTCAAATGTTGAGTTTGAATCTGGACCGTCCGATCAAAATTCAGGTAATTTTGACTGAGTAAAATCAGTGTTGTAAATAACGGCATGTGCTCATCGAATGGACGGATTACCGTCAAACGATTAATTAGAATTATGCAGACGATTAATCAGAATACTGTGTAAAACTGAATCATATATATCTTCCACGGCTCTGCTCAAGATTCGCACTATAGTGATGCTTGTAGAGCTAATTAAGTTCTATATACTAGAAAAGAAAGACAATGTATTAAGGGGAGTGAACATATAAAAATTAGATTGTAAAATTAGCTAAATTTATTAGCTAATTTCAAGGATACATAATGGAGAATTATGATTTGGAGGCTAATGCATTTTGTTGTTTCTTTATTTGTTAAATATTTGCATTGGCTAGATTTGGTGTTGACACTGGAGTACATGCATTAATTTCATTTGATTTAGCTGTTTCTTAAATTATAATATAAATACTCCATTTTTTAAATTAATAAGTTGATATTTAAACTCGTAACTTATTCTTCATACAAGACTTATTTTTTTTAGGGAAAATTGGTTATTTGTCACTCCAAAACCTTCAAATATGAAAAATACCATCACAAAACTATAAATCTGAAAAATGTCACTGTAAACTTAGTTAATTCTTAAATTTGCCACAAATACAAAGATTTTATACATTTTTTTATTAAAAATTAACTGAAAAATATATTTTATATAGGGATTTTATATTTCCTATATATTTGTCACTACACAAAAACGCCTTCCTCACCCCCAAATTTAAAACAATTTTTTTTATTTTTTAAAAAAAAAAAAAAAAAAAAAAATTTTCAGTTCTAGGAATCCTACACGAATATTAACTTAAAAAAGTCCGTGTGGAAATTAATTTTTACACGGATATTTATTAAATATCCTGTAGGATGTGGACGGTTTTTAAATCGTGTGGTTTCTTCCTCCTATTACTAATATCCTGTAGGCCCACGTGTGAAATTTTATTAAATGTTACCCAAATATTTTATTATATTATGTCATATTCCTACACTATGTAGTTAAATATCCGTAAGATTTTATTTTTTTTTTTTTTAAATATAATATACTTTCAATTTCATATTTTGTTATTATTTAAATATAAAAATGAACATTTTTCATTTTTGTTAATCTTTAAATATTATTCTTATAAATTAAGAAATTTATTATTTTGATATGAACTTTGTAAATATTAATTTCTTTATAATTTATGTATTCATTCTTGTACCCTCATTTTACAAATAAAAATATTCATCTGTGTTAGGAATATTAATATTAACAATTTAAAATTGTACATTAATACAAAATAAATGAGAAGAACAAAATGGAACAGTAAACTTTTATATTAAAAATATTAAAGTTCCAAATTGATTTAATAAAAAAAAAAAAAACTCCTACAATAACAAAAAAAAAAAATATAATTTTTTTTATATTTGTGACAAATTCTTTTTTTTAAGAAATTAAGATAGTTTAAGAGGCTTAAGTTATAGGATTAGGTGATTTCGTTTTTTCATATTATATTAAATTTGTAATTAATTAATAGGGCATGTTTTGAAATAAATGGCATGTTTCGGCAAGAAGTTTTACGATCTTTTTGATAGTACTATCGTTTTGAAAGACTATTCCTCCGGTTTAATAAAGTGTAAAAAGACTATCTTAAATAACCTGTTTTTTTTTTTTAATAGCATACAAGACTTAAAATTACATGACTTAAAATTATATATTTTTTTGAAAGTAATTAACATACAAGACATCTAAGTTACAACTCTACTACTTTGGAATACTTGAAAACAACAGATTCTTATAAAAATTTTGTAATTATTAAATTTGAATTGTTTGTTGTTTTGGCAATTTCTATCTTTTTTTGGTAAAAAAAAAATTAAAAAATTTTATAAAAAGAAAAAAAAAAAAGGTAAATAGAAAAAATAAATAGATAAAAAAATCCGTGTAGGAGGTTAAAAATAAAAATTATTAAAATTTGTACTAAAAACCGTGTAGAATTATTTCATACACTTTTTTTAAAATAGATATCATTTATTCAATTGGTAATCGACGTATAAATTATATTTGGACTTTTAAAATTACATTAAAATTAAATTATTTTTAATTTTTTTATTTGTGATTTAGATTACTATTTTGGTTTTTTTTTTTAGTTTTTTTGTTTTGGTTAAATTTTAATTTATTAAGATATTGTAACTTACAAATATTTGTAAGTACTGGATCCTTCCTCTTGTGATATAACTATATCTATTTGAAATTCTTATTAAACAAATATCTTTTGTATGCAACTTTTGTTCTCCAAAAATGAGATGAAACTGCATTATTAATGCGGTCCCAACAGAGAGAGCAACATCGGACCACACCATTTTCATAAATGTCACACGAATCGACGGATCGAGCAATACGAAAAACCACACAAAAGAAGAAAAATAAATAAAAAAAGATGGTGAAACTCGATCCACTAATGCTGTGGTCCAACCAGCTTAATTTCTAATTTGAAATCGACAGGAAAAAGACAATTTCGATATATAGGCACAACAAAATAATACGAAGATATAGCACCGGGCTGTTTTACAGTTGAAATTAAGCAACGAAGTTTAATTATTAATTTTTCCTATTAGAGAGAACTAGCTAGCTAGGCCGTGCTAACGGATCAGATTATCAGTCCATATCTTGGTCCGTATTTGAATATTACGTATTCGAATATTCAGATAAAGATATTATCTATGCAGATAAGAATATAGATACAGTTTCATATTTTGAATATTTTGAATATGAAACTGGATATGTACGGATATGAATACATATATACATATATGTAATAATTTGTACATATCCATATTATTTTTTAATATTTTGAATATATATTTGTGCATATATGCATATGGATATTTTTATTAAATTATTTGTATTCATATTTTTTTTTTCATACATCCAGTTGTACATATACAGACACGGATAATTATTAGTTTGTTTTAGAATCATATAAGTTTAGAGAACAATATTTTTTGTTGGTTTTTTCTGATTAAAAATATAGTTAATGATGATTAATTTTTGTTAATGTGATATATATTTTTCAATGACATAACAAGTTTAACATGGAAAAATAATTTTGTTCACCATAATGATCGAATGTCTGAATTATATATGTATTTTATGTTATTTTTATTTTTTATTGAAAAGATAATTTACCGAATAATATGAAAATTTTATTATAATATTTAAATTAGATATTCAAATTATATCTATATGTGTATCAGTATTTGCTTAATATATCCAATATGTTTCCGTATCCATTTAATATATGATCTGTATCTGTGTTAATATATGATTTGTATCATATTTAAAAGATAAAAGCAAATACATATATGGGTGCGGTTTCAAATAAAATGAGATTTCACAACCCAAAGGCTGGATCCCACTATCGGTGCGGTTTCAAATGAAATGAGATTTGTTGTGTTTATACTTTCATAATATCTGAAAAACACTGAAATCATGCTAGTGCTGTGATTTCTATAGAGCCGATTTTATTTGGACAGCATCAATTAATATGGTTTTATCCACTTTTTGGAAGAAGAAAAAAAATGTCCTTGTACTTCCTAAAGACATATTTTTTAATTTGTAAAATTAAAATCAACACTTTGTATTTGTAAAAATTAAAAGTTCCACTTTTTCTAAATTTTTTTATTACTATCAATATATTACAAAATACATTTCCTAATATATCAATTATATAATATCAACGTAGGGTTGGGGGGGGGGGGGAACAGAGTGGATACAAAGCGGATAGTGATAAAATCAAATCCATCTCTTTTTAATTTTATGAATATGAATACGGATCTGATATGAATCGGATACAGATCGGACTTGATCGGATATTTATTAAAATAATATAATTTAAAAAAATACTAAAGTTCATAATATTTATTTAATTGTAATGGTGAATAATATAATTTTTAATTTGAAAAATCATAAGTGGAATTAGATACTTTTAATTTCCAAAATGAGAATTTTAAGCTATCAGTGAAGATAATTTAGAACTTGGTACTATTCGCGAGGGATTATGTCGATATACCTTTTGCATTTTGCAGATACTACTTTTGCTAAAAGAGAAAACACATTTAGGATTTAGAATTTATCAACATTCCTTTTTCTTTAGTTTTCTGTTCGAATGCACCTACCTATATTTAAATAATGGGTCAATTTGATTAATGATTCTTTTGATCTTTTGGTTGAGAATCAGTCAATCTCTTCTAAATAATGCAAAGGAAACATAAGTTAGTGGCTTCACCTATCAAGGAAAAGGTGATGTTGACAACTCGTAACCCTTTTGTTGTTTTTGGTTTGAATTTTTAGTGTTCACTACTACAAAATATCATGATTGTACACGGATAAATCATCCAGAGCTACACGGATTTCCAATAGTGTAGGATGTTAGGGTGTAGGAAAGGGCCATCTTTTGCAAACGGATATTTATCCGTGTGCAATTATCAACAATCTACACGGATTTCTAATTAAAAGCCGTGTAGAAATCCAACTAGAGCTACACGGTTTTTTAATAGAAAATCCGTGTAGGAATATCAACATTCCTACACGGATATTTAGTTAAAATCCGTGTAGCTCTTCTAAACATAATATTAAATAAATAAACCGGATTCAAGTGTTCCTCCTCACACGGATTTTTAAGTAAAAATCCGTGTATAATTGTTTCCTACACGGATTTTTATTTAAAAATCCGTGTAGGAAGGTTGCTGGACCGTTTTTTTTTTTTTTTATTTAGCTAGCCTCCACTTTTGCTAGCCAATAATATATATTTCAGATTGAATATATATAGCTTTTTGCAAAAATAAAAACATAACCTTTTGCAAAAATAAATAGAGAGCATTTTGTATATATATATTACCTTTTGCAACACATATATATACATAGCTTTTTATACATGCAATCCTTTTGATCCAACATATGACATATACCTCTCAAGATTTGGGCCATGTGATCAAGGTTTGATCCAACATATGACATATATATACATAGCTTTTTATGTCCTCAACAATATTGCATCTCCAATGAAAAATGCAAGTTGGGCCATATTTCGATAAGTTGGGCTCATGTTGCCAAAACTCATGGCTATGATCTACTCTAGCATGAAATTTCATACATACTAAGTTGTATTAGATCCAACATATCAAAAAAGAGGTTTTTGCATGTGATCCATGACATGATGGCTCTTGGTTAAAGATCTCCAACAATAGTGCATCTCCTATGAAAAAAAAAAAACAAGGATCAATATTTGTGCATACATACATACATCATAGAGAATAAAAATTCTCAATTAAAATTGATACATAAAATTAATTGAATCTGTTGACTTTTATACAAACCACTGAAAATCAATTTCGTAAGAAAAAAATTACCGCATCTTAAATGAATTTACGAAGGGAGGGTGACGAAGAGGATAGTAACCAACCAAGGCGAAGAAGACAAGAACCAACCAAAACCCTACACAACCAAAAAGAAAAATAAAAGAGAAATAAGCAATAATAATTACATATTTCCTAAATAAGCAATAAGCAATAATAAGTAACAGAAAATTAGAGAAAGAAAAAAAAATATATATACACATTATCTAACCTTGGCAAGATAGAGAGGAGAAAATAAGAACTTCAAATATCTCAGATTCCAGTTGTGCTATGAGCTGAAATCAGACCAATATTTTAATACAGAGATAGAGAGAGTATTATATAATCAAAACGGCGTTGGAGGGAAAAGACCTTTTTATATAACCAAAACCCTAAAACTACCTTTCTACACGGATTTTTCACTATAAATCCGTGTAGCTCTCTCTCTAGCATTTCTACACTGTTATTTAAATAATAATCCGTGTACAATAACCCCTTCCTACACGGATATTTTAATAAAAATCCGTGTAGCTCTCTAGCCTTTCTACACTGTTATTTAAACAATAATCCGTGTACAATAACCCTTTCCTACACGGATTTTTTAATAAAAATCCGTGTAGCTCTCTCACCATTCCTACACGGATATTTAACTAAATATCCGTGTAGGAAATGTAAACTTCAAACGGCTTTTTTGAAACACTGTTTTTCAATGAAATATCCGTGTGGGATTCTTAGAGATATCATTGATCATTGGAAAAATCCTATTTGGTACACGGTTTTACATAAAACTGAGAAAATCCGTGTACAACCACAGTGTAGGAAGCGCCATTCTGTAGTAGTGTTTACTGCACATGCAAAATTTGTTATAAAAAAATACTAAAATTCATAATATTTATTTAATTATAATAAAAAAAATACTAAATCCTAAATTCTAAACTCTAAACCTCAGGAAAACACTCCACAGCTAGTGCGAATCGAATTCTGTACCATTCGCATTATAGTGATGTTTGTAGAGCTAAGTATGTTTTCAAGATTCCACTTATATTTGAAATCATTTACAACTAGCATGCTCATTTATGGATACTTATGCGCACATAAGTATTACTATATAATCAGGAGCGGATTCAGAATTTTCGTCGGGAGGGGGGACAAAAAAATATCGAATCGGGTTTAAATACCTAATCAGATTCAAATTCATTAACTAATTAAGTACTTTATAAAAATAATTATTTAATTTATACTTTCTGATTCTCTGACTTGTAATTTTTGATGTTTTAATATATAATACTAATTATTAATCATAATAGAAGAAATTTATTTTACCTAAGACATCAAGTATTTTGAAAAAATAAACATCAGATTTCTTTTCTCTCTAATCACACACCTGTCTTTTGTATGTTTTTAAATTTTTTTTTTTGTCCATTTAATCTAATCAATATTTCTGATGATATGTGAGAAATTTTACGAATCTAAAATCACGAACGCCTTCTACGTAATTTTGTATTTCAAATGAGATCAATGATAAAGTATTTTTGAGTTCTTCGTCGTTCAAGTATTCATACTTACTCACTAAAATGTGAATATTTATGTTGTAAAGTATTTATGAGAAATTCACAGATATGTTTTGGACATTAACTATCTGGGAACCACTACTAATTGGTGGGACTGCAAGCGTCACTTGAAAGAGACATCTACGGAGATCACAAGCATAAAAGCGCATGTGTAATCACGATAGGAACAACACGTAGAAAACCAAGGACAAGCAAATGTGTAACGACAATTATAGGTGTTAATACTGTAATTGTTTTAAATATTCATTTCTAAAATATCAAATATTCATATTTATGCATTAAAGTGTTAATTTTTATGTTGAAAAATATATATTCCTGAAAACCCCTATGAACAAACTCCACATCCACATGATGAATTCAAATTGTGAAAATATTTCATTGCATTTTAGCTGTGGGGTGTTTCCCTGAGGTTATGATATTATTTCCTTTTTTAGGAATTAGAGTGGTAGAGGGATTATAGAGTGAGTCGGTATAAGTTGGGGGGGATGGAAGTGACGGTTTAAAAACAGGAAGAATTGGAAAGTATGGCTTGGAAACTAAGCCACGAGTCAAAAGATGTTATAATTTGGGACCGTCAAGCATTCGTCAGATTTCAGGTTGTTCGGATTTTATGTACCTCGAGTTGAGTCAAAGATACTAGGCTCTGAGCAAGAAAGAATGCAATTTTAGTCGTCGTATGTGTCGGTTTGGATTGGCAACCTCGACCCGAGCGGAAGTGTGATGTGTCTGGAAATTCGGGATCGTAAAAATGAATTCGAGTACCATTATGATTGCCTCTTGACGAGACCTTTTAACGGTTCAGATTTTATATCATGTTGATGAGTGGCGTTACTTTGGTCTTTTATGCTGCGTTGCTACGAATTGGCTGATTGATTTGTTTGAAAAGTAGTTGGACTTTAACCTTTAAGTGAGCGGGACATTTCGGGGACTAAGAAGCGGGGGACAAAATCATTTCTTTATTTTTTAATGTAGCATACAAGATATATAAGTTGCGACTCTACCATTCCCTAACATATTCCATTAGAGGAGCCCTATACATATCCACGCTTCTGTGACCAAACAGTTACAAACTCTTTCAATCAACCAAGATGAACAGCAAGAAGATGGTTTTATATCCAGTCTCCATGGCTGTAGGCCACCTTGTCCCTATGGTCGAACTAGCCAAGCAATTTCTTGACCGCGGCATCTCCATCACCATCCCACTGATGAATGTCGAATCAGCTTCAGACTTGGTCTCGGAAATTTGCAAATCCAATCCAAACATCTCGTTCCACATCCTACCACAAGTTCCTCTGACAAAACCAAGCCCGGTACAATCTGTCAACATATTCAACATTCTGAAACTCAACAATCACAGTCTCCGCTCCTTTCTAATAGAGCAGTCTAAGACTTCACTGATCTCTGGTGTAGTTCTCGACATGTTTTGTGTTGATGCACTAGAAGTGACTTCTGAGCTAGGCATTCCGACCTATTTTTTCATTGTAAGTGGTGCTGCAAGCTTGGCTGTATATCTCCAACTTCCGAGCTATTTTTCCACGCACTCTATTGGTTCTCTGAAGGACATTGATAAAATGCCACTACTCTTCCATGGTGTTCCACCATTGCCAGCATCACATCTCCCCAATTTCCAAAATGAAGCTTTCAACCCCGAAATCGAGCAGTATAAACTTCTGATGAATGTCTACAATCGATTGACAGAGGGAAAAGGTATCCTTGTTAACTCATTTGACTCATTGGAACCTAGAGCAGTCATGGCTCTGAAAGAAGGGCTATGTTCTCCGAACAGTTCCACACCACCTATTTACTGCATGGGCCCGTTAATTGCTAGTCAAACAAAAAGAGAAATACAGCATCCCTGTATGTCATGGCTGGATGCTCAACCAAAGAAAAGTGTTGTATTTCTCTGCTTCGGCAGCATGAGTTCTTTCCCCATAGAGCAACTCAAGGAGATTGCAATTGGGTTAGAAAATAGTGGCCAGAGATTTTTGTGGGTTGTGCAGAACCCATCAAACCCCTACCCGACCAAATTCTTCGACCCAACCACTGAGCCTGATCTAGATAAACTGTTGCCAGAAGGATTCATGGGCAGAACCCGAGATCGGGGAATGATCGTAAAATCATGGGCTCCGCAAGTGAAGGTTCTAAAACATGAGGCAGTTGGTGGTTTTGTGAGTCACTGTGGCTGGAATTCCACAATGGAGGCAGTGAGCTTCGGTGTACCCATGATATGCTGGCCGTTGTTTGCAGAGCAGAAGATGAATAAGGTGTTCTTGGTAGAAGAAATAAGGATCGCCATTGAATTAAAGGGGTATGATGAAGGTTTCGTGCAGGCGGATGAATTAGAAGCAAAAGTAAAATGGATCATTGAGTCGGAGGGGGCCTCGGAACTCAGGAATCGATTGATGGAGGTGAAGGAAAGTGCAATTAAGGCAATGAAAGAAGGGGGGTCATCTTTCGGTGCTTTTGCTGAGTTCTTAGAAAATTTGAACTAAGAAGACACATGTGTATTGTGCTTGGTAGTTGGTATGGAATGCTATTCTGTTGCAATGGATTTTAATTATATTCACTTCAGTTGAAAAACCAAAGTAATTTATTTTTGTATTGTATCAGAAAGAGGTCAGGGAACTGCACCTCAGATCATGTTTGATTACTGATAAAGTATAGGGTTTAAAAAAGTATTATTATCTCAAATAAAAATAGAAGTTGTTGTCTTATTCTTTCGTCTATTCGATCCTTAACCAAACATAATTTCGAAAAACTGACACAGTCGTGAAGCAATTAATTTGTTCGTGCTATATTCTTTGTTCTTCGGGCTTGCACTGCTCTGATTAATTTGTACTGGTTATTTTCATGGCATTTCCTGCTTAAAATCTCAAAGATCTCTTGATTCGGTCCATACAAGTTACAACCATTTTAAGGTGTCAAGCTTCAACAAAACTGACAATTGAAGTACATTACTATAGTCAGTATGATAACAAGGAAAAGTTTTATCAAGTAATTCTTAGAATGCATGACTAGGAATAGAGCGTGAAAGCAGGCTATTTTTTGGGGTAAAATTAGTGCTTGCTTGTCTTAAAATATCTTTCATCTGCCGCCTCTAAATCCAGTTTCATCAGATCAAATTAGTGCTTGCTTGTTTAATTTTTTTTGTTGTATTACCTTAACAACCACTAGCACAAAAAACACTTTTACTGACTGTTAAAAAATCTCTATACCGACTGTTATTGAGGGGTCAGTGATGGCGCCACCAGTATAGGTACTCTTTATTGGCCGGTAAATAACAGTCAGTGTAGACATTCAACACTGACTGTTCAGATAAACCGTCGGTGGTGGGCACCTACACCGACTGTTTTCTTTAAAAAACCGTCGGTGTTGAATACCTACGCCGACTGTTTTCTTAACAAAACCGTCGGTGCTGGAGACCTACACCGGCTGTTTTTTAAAGAAAACAGTCGGTGTTGGGCATCTACACCGGCTGTTTTCTTAAAAAACAGTCGGTGTTGGGTACCTACACCGGCTGTTTTATTAAAAAAACAGCCAGTGTTGGGCACCTACAGCGGCTGTTTTCTTAAAAAAAAACAGCCGGTGTTGGGCACCTACACCGACTGTTTTGTAAAAAAACAGCCGGTATTGGGCACCTACACCGACTGTTTTCTTTAAAAAACAATCGGTGTTGGGCACCTACACCGGCTGTTTTATTAAAAAAAGTCGGTGTTGCGCACCTACACCTTGTTTTTCTAAAAAAAAAGTCGGTGTTTGCATAAAATTTTGGCATGATTCTATTTGTATCGGGGCTAGCCTCCATATTTTTGCTAGCAATATATTACTATTCAGCATTCATCTAAATTAAATAAAATATCATGCAAATAATTTGAGCAACACAAACAAAAGACAATACAATATAAACACTATTTATATTTCATTCACAAAAATATACACTATAACAAAATTTACATAACACACTTACAAAATATACATATGAAATTAACAACATTGCATTTCTTATAAATAGTTTAGAACTTGTTCAAGAAAAATGCACACCACTGTCGTGTTATTACATGAAGTTGTGTTGGCGTATATTTTTCTGTCGGTAAATCACACTGCATGAATACAAATCGAAGGAAATATGCATGTTATGTATAAAATAGGAAAGATATGACAATTAATGATTTGATTAAATAGTACCCGAAACTCGGCGTTGTCTTTCGCCTCACAAATTCTTTCCAAACTTCCGAGCTTATCCAAGAGTATTTGCTGAATGGATCTTTGTCTTTCCTTATGTAATACCTTACGAGATCACTCTTAAAATTTTTCCATGCTGAATTCATTTTCTTTTTGGCATGCTTGAAGCCTTTTTCTTTCTTTATTTCCCAAGTTTGCTGCATTTTAGATAATTACATAATATTTAAAAGTAAAATTATATTCGTAAGGAATTTTTTTATTTTGAAACTAAGTTCTACCTTTATCTCCTCCCAACACTCTTCCTTCAATTTTTTGTCAACTTTCTTCCAATTCAGAATAGTGATAGGAAATCTCTCTTTTGACACTGTTGCCACGTAAGTCAAGTATTGGCTCAACATTGAACCCTTTGGATGCCCATGCTTGTTGAATCTGATACGTTTAGGCTTCTTTGCTAACTTAGCACAAGTGGTCCGACCTCTCGTCTTTTTTTTTGGTGCTTCCTCCTCACTACTCGATTCATCAGAAGATGATAACGGATTGTACACCTCTATATCCATCTCTGTAATGGCATAATTTATCATTTCAACTCATAATTTATTGTTGACCCAACATTGACATCAAGAAATAAGCCTACTGTTTGGTCCTAGACAAAATAAATGGGGATTTGTTTATTTACCAGGATTTGCTCCACTTTGGTTTTGATGGCTGCTGCCTTCTCCAACCACACCTTGCTCTTCACCCGACATCTTTCTCTTCTTTCTCTTCTTTTTCTTCTCTTTTTGTGGTGCTTCCTCCTCACTACTCGATTCATCACAAGAAGTTGAAGGATTATACTCCTCTATATTCCTAGGGCTGCTTTGTCTTCTCCAACAACACCTTGCTCTTCACTCGACATTTCAACCCTCTTCCTCATTGGATCAATCTTCTTCTTATTGGATGGACCGTTCACATCGCGTGAGAGAGTGTGAATGCCAAGTTGTTTCATCCTCTTCGCGTTCGAGTTGATCCTCTCTTCCCCGGCCTTTTCGATGCCCAATGGAGCTCCCATCTTGACCTATTAACGTTTTCATATTTTTGAGATATTAAAAAACAGAAGCAACACTAATACAAAGTTAAATACAACACATGACAATAAATGTTATAAAAATAGAAGAAAAATATGCACTGATATGCAATGATAGAAGAAAAATAGCGAGAATAGCACCGATATGCAATGATGGAAGTTTACGTACCAAGTACTTGTCTTGTTTTTCTTTTACCATTAAATTTCATGTACCAAGTAGTACCATTAAATTTCTTTTATATAAAAATCTGGTATTCTAAAAGCAAACAAAAGTGTAAATCTTTGATAATTTTTAAGCAAGCAAACAAAAGCAAACAATAGATATAGAATTTCGGAGAAGTAAGAAATATAACATGTAAAAGTGTACTTTGCTTGCTTGCTTATGAATGTGAAAGAGGGGTAATTTTGTCATATTTTGAGAAAATAGCACTAGTACTTGTAATTTTTTCTGTTTTTTTTGGATGACAATAGAGCTGATTGAGTATCTCATGAAATAAACTTTAATAATTGAAAGATTTTGACCCAGCTACTATTCAACAGTCAGTTGTATGTTCCACTTCCATTAATTAACCTTTGCTTTTGAACATATACAAATGCAAGTTTTATTCTAATTGCCAGTTTATTTCAACATAAATGCAAATGCAATTTTTATTCTAGTTTCAATAATTTTACACATAAGCCACCAGCCTTAAAATAAAAAACAAAACAAAGCATCAACAAAATCAGTTTTTTCTTTCCGAAACTTCCATCATAATCGGGATGCATGTGGAAGATGAAAACAAGAGTTGTTTGGTTGCAACTGTCTTGAGCCCTATAGATAAAATTTGGATTATCCAGTTGATCGGGAATCACTCAGAGATCTTTTCGAAGGAGGTAAAATTTGAATTAACATGAGTCGTTCGGTAGAATCCCACCTCGCTCTCTCTCATTCGCCCTTAAGTTTAATTGAAACCTTAATTTTGTTATTCATTTCATCTACACTTCGTACCAGAAAGTGTTGCACAAAGACAGTCACCAAACTTCGTACCATTAAACCGGAACAACAACAAAAAAAGGGGCAAGGCATCGGTAAAACCGAAGAACCAAGTAAATACCGGTAAAGAGGCAAAAATCTCATACCGTAAACCAAGCAAAACACATCTCGCCCGAGAATCACCTTTCTCACCCTTCGTAGCGGTAATCAAAAAAAAAAAAAAAATAGGGCTTCGGGTTTATCGGTTCTTATCAGCGAAACCAAAAAAAATAAAGCAATACAGCATCTAGTTTCCATGCCTCCATCAAAGATGCAGACAGATAGAGAGGGGGTGTTGAAGGGTAAAATAGGTATTTCATAAATTTAGTTTTTCTGTTGATTATTTTTTAATAATAACCATCAAGCGAGAATTAGAACTACTAATTAATTGATTGAGCAGAAATTAAGGCCAAGTAAAAGAAAGTATTAATGTAGATATGTATAAACAGACAGAAGAAAAATTATGTACTTGGGAGCTCTAGGCTTCTCGTTCTTCACTAGGTGGAGAGAAGGATGAGCCATGGGCGAGCGGAGGCCGAGCGGAGGTGGAGCGGGGCCGAGCGGAGGCCGAGCGGAGGTGGAGCGGGGCGAGCGGAGGCCGAGCGGAGGTGGAGCAGGGGCGAGCGGGGTTGAGCAGAGGCTAAGTGGAGGCGGAGTGGAGGCGGAGAGACAGAAAATGAAATGAAATGTTTGTCTCAAAGAGGCTGAGTGGAGGCTGAGTGGAGGCGGAGAGGCTGAGTAGGGTTTGTCTCAAAGAGGCTGAGTGGAGGCGGAGAGACAGAAAATGAAATGTTTTGAGCGGAGAGAGAAGTTGAGAGGTTTATCTCGAAGGAAAACTTGAAATTACGGAGGGAAATCTAAATTACGGAGAGGGAAATGAAATTTAGAAAGACTTGGCGGCTGATCGAAATAGAGAAACGCGCGCAGGAAAATTTTTCGAAGATGAAAACACCGACTGTTTTTCTTAAAAAAAATCGGTGTTTGTTATCGCACAACACCGACTGACGGTTTTGTTAATAAAACAGTCGGTGTAGGGTGTGTGCAACACCGACCGCTTTTTTTTAAAAACAGTCGGTGTTAGTCACAGCTCAAACAACGACGGCTTTATTAATAAAACAGTCGGTGTAGGGTTGAGAAGACCGATCGTTTTTAAGAAAAAAGTCGGTGTTGGTGGGCTCCTCAACACCGACGGTTTTATTAATAAAACAGTCGGTGTAGGATATGAGCAACACTGACTATTTTTTTTAAAAACAGTCGGTATTAGTTCTCTGACGGTCATTAACAATTGAACAGCCAGTGTTGAAGTAGTTCTTATTTACGATTTTGCCATGCAGTCTCTATACCGACTGTTACATATAAAAACAGTCAGTGCTTGAGGGTCGGTGTAGGGATTTTCTGTACTAGTTAACTATACTGAAAGAAAAATCATGATTTGCATAAACTATGATATATCTTCTGGCTGAGGTTAGCATCCCAAGATTCCAAGTACAAAATTGCTCGGAAAGTTATATTATCTTCAAGGATTATATTTCAAAGTTTCTACTAAAAAGTTAATTCAAATTTTCCTAATTATTAATTTCCGTCATTTTTATCCATGCCCATCAAAATCTAAATTTCGCCAACTCTGCCCATAAATGTCAAATTCTGTCAAAAATATCCAAACCGGCTACTAAGTAGTTGGTTCCTAATTTTTATTAGAAACCGGCTATTAGACCGCCGGTTCCTGATAAAAAATAGGGACCAGCTATTTAATAGCCGGTTTGCAGGATTTATTTTAGCCAGAGCTATAAATACGTGTTTTCTCTCAAAACGTACAGTAGCCGCATTTTTAGAGAAGGAGAAAAGAGGAGAGAAAGAGGACGACGTGAAGAAGCGGGTCTACAGTGGCCTGCAGTATTTTTTGAACAGTACGTACAGTATTTTTCAATAGTATTTTGTACAGTAATTTCTACAGTAATCTATCTACAGTGATATTTTGTACAGTAACCGTTGTACAGTAAACATTGTACAGTAACGTTTTATTTTTATTTTTTATTATTTATCAGTGGATTATGAATAAAAAATGGATTACTTGATAGATGTTTATCATTTACCACAATGTAGTTTGTTGGTCATGACGTTGCTTGTTACATTACATTATAATGGAAAGTTTATACAAGGTCCAGAAGGAGCATATTACTCCAAACCGGCATCGCATTCTTTTATTGTTCAAGAGGGTACCTCCGTTTTGGGCTTGAAGTCTCAAATTTATGATTGTGTGGGTTTTAACCCGAATCGATGTGACTTAAAGCTGTCAACCCAAGCCATGAACGGACCAATGTATATCAAAGTTCTGATAGATAATGATCCTTTTTGGAGTCAATTGTGCAACAAGTTTAAGGAGCAGGGGTTTTCTTTTATGGAACTGTACGTGAAGAGAATTAAAAAAGACGAAGGTGGGAGTAGTTCGGGACAAAATTCGGTGGCGCCAAACTTTGGACAAAAACGAGTCATAGAATAATACACCATAGCTGGTCCAAGTTTCCAACCACACTCAGCACCAGACATGGACCCATACAACCCCGTTACTGCATATGTCGAACCATACACCCCCGTTGGTCCATATTTCGAGCCAACCCCTGAATCACCAATCCATAACACAATTCCATTACCATTACCTGAATCACCACTAAGAAAATCACCACCTCACCCCAGACCGTTACCAGTACCAGCAGATGAGCGTGCCGGGTCGGATTTTGAAAACATGAATGAAATTCCAGAATATACACTGGAAACGGCAAATGAATATGAAGGAGAATGAGATTCGGACTACTTGGAGGGTTTACGTGAAGATGGTGCTTCAGAGGGTGGAGAAGGATCAGTTTGTATCAACCCATTCAATGGCCGGGCCAGCACGCACCCGTTCAAGTGCTTCAATGATACATCTGGCTTTCAAGAAGCTGATATCAGATTTTTCGGTGCCCGGATCATGTACAGTAGTGAGCTAGCAGCCGGGCTATATTTTAAAAACAAAGGTGATCTGAATAAGAGAAAAAACGAGTACCACGTTGATAAGAATCAGGAGGTTGAAAGGAAAAAAAAGCGACAAGACTCGAATGCTTGTGGTTTGTAAGGATAAAGAGTGCAGTTTCAAACTCAGAGCTCAACCAACGGGTGACGGGGATGCATGGGTTATCACAGAGCAAGACCATCCTCACACATGCAGGACTGATCACACAAGGACAAACAATGCAATTTTTACAGCGTACATTATTGCTGATATTATTGAGGATTCTATTAAAAAGGACCCGGCTATGAGCATCCAATCAGTCGCAAACTGTGTGAGGATTAAATATAATAACTGTGAATCGAGATACAACCGATTGTGGAGAGGTCGTGAGCTTGCAATAGCACGACAATTCGGGAGTTGGGAGGGTTTATACGGCTTCTTGCCAAAATTACTAATAGGTATATGCGATAAGAATCCTGGCTCAAAGTACAAGTTTATAACCAGTCCAATCCGAGAAAGCACAGGTGCAATTATGCAAGGTGTTGAACACTTCGTTGCAGTAGCTTGGGCGTTTGGTCCATGTATTGCAGCATTTCAATACCTGAGACAGTTATCAGTATAGATGCATGTTTGATGTCAGGGCGTTATGAAGGGAGGCTTCTGATAGCTTGTGCATATGACGCCGAGAACCAGTTGCTGCCTCTAGCATTTGCAATTTTGGAGAAGGAGTCTGGTCCAACATGGAGTTTTTTTTTTGAAGTGGCTACGGAAGGAAGTGATTGCAGTTAACACTTTTGTATGTGTTCTATCGGATCAACACTTAGGAATTAGAGCTGCTCTTAACCTAGAATACGGATGGTCAGAAGAACTTTTTAAGCACAGATTCTGTTCACAGCATATTGCAGCCAACCTGGTAAGTAATTGTGGAGGAGACAAGTGGTATGGCCAGAGGTTTAGACAAGGAGCCAAGAAGAAGAAGCCGAGGAGGTTGAAGGAGATGTTCGAAGAATTCGCTATGGTAAGTACATTTTATAAATTTTCTTACATAATTCTTTAATAATTTCTAGTGCATTTCTTTAATAATTTTCCTACCTAATGTTGTGCGGCTAAATCCAAGGTGTAATGCTTATTTGAAAAAGTATGGCAAGAAAGATCCTAATGACCCGTTCGAGTCGTCCAATTATGATAAGATCTTCCAGACATGTGATGGAGGTTTCCGTTTCGGAATCATGACAACAAACGGGTCAGAGTCATTGAACCATGTATTCCAGAAGAGCGGAAGACTGCCCATAGCTACGATTGTTGAGGAAACATTTTACAAATGCAATGCTAGGTTTGTACAGAGGCGGGCCGAGCCATGGCACTAGCCGATGCGAATAAGCAATGGTCTGATCGGGTGGAAAAAAAACTCAGAAAAAGATGGAAGAAAGCTACAAGGATGACTTTGGTTCCGTATACGTAGGGTGAAGGAAGATACCAAGTCTCCTCTCCTGATGAGTATGTTCCGGTCTGCAAGTGCCCTCATGGAACCATGGACATTATTCATAGGGAGTTCCAGTACACTGTGACTCGTGGGCCCGGTAGAACTATGGAGTGCACATGCAGAGGTATCCAACTAACATCTATTCCGTGTGTTCATGTGTTAGCAGTTTGTTGAGAACGAAATTGGGATGAGAACCAGTTTATTGCTGATTGGTATAGTATCAACTATCTTCTCAGTATTTGGAATGGTATGTTTCACCCTTATGGAAATGCAGATGAATGGCCATTTTACGATGGACCTACAATAATATCTAACAAGAAATGGATTAGAAATGGCAGAAGAAAACACACCCGACTCAAAATGATCATAGATGAGTTGAGTGGTCGTCCAAAGGGGCATACTGCTCGCCGTTCAACTACCAACCAACGTAGGAGAGGTACGTAACACTCACAAAATCTTATATATCGTTATAATTTCATGATTTAATTGACACATATATGAAATACAGAGACAAAAATGCAGCAGCTGCGGAAGAAAATGAGCGAATTCTTACAGGTTCAGGGGGGTCATTTGGGTCAAGGCGTAGCAGAACCACAAGTTCCTTGGATGCATCCATTATGTATGTCGAGGCAATGAGAGATGTCTTCTCAGTGCCAGGAGAGGCCACTGGTAGCCATGTAGAGCCGTCTGTTGTCCAACCAAGGAGGTCATCTCTCAGGCTGCCAAGAGTATCTTTTAGCCAGCCAGGGTTGTCTAGGACTGCAGCAGATCCATTTGGTGAGCATGTAGAGCAGCCAAGGCGATCATCTCTCAGGATAGAACGAGCATCTGTTAGCCAAGCAGCACCATCTGGAGCATAAGTAGAGCTAAGTAGTGCTCCTGTACAACAAACAAGGAGCTCGTCTTTTAGGCAGCTAAGGGCATCTAGTAGCCAGGTAGCGCCATCTGATACGCAATCAAAGACATCAAAGAAGCCATCATTTGGGTCTCGAATGTTAGGTGGATTTCGTTTTAGGAAAAATAGTTGAACATAAGAGTGATTGTGAACTATTATTTTGTATGTTTTGAGAACTTATTATATGAACTTGTAATATTTTTGAGAGCTTCATTTATATTATCTTTGGTTTATTATGTTGCTTTTTTTAAGGCGAAAACGATGAGCAAAAACACACCAAATCAATCGTCAGGTGGTGGAAAAAAGAAATTTCAGAAGTTGTTTAGTAAACACCAAGTCAATGATGATGATGATTTTGCTGAAAGCCTTTACATAAAAATAAAACCAATGTTTCCAAAGAAAAATGCAGGTAGGACTATCTCTTCGCCTCGTGCGACTCTTACCGGCGAGGTCAAAACAAAAAAAATACAGGTAATACTGGCTCTTCGTTTGCAACGACTGAACTAGACTCAGACGATGATTTTGTTCCTTGTACCTTCCGTACGGGTTCTGAGAAGTAGTAATATTTCAATGTCTTGTAATAATTATTTTGCGATTGTGATGTACTTTTAATTACGAACAATTTATGCAGTACTTTTTGCGAATTTGATACCAAATTTAGTTCAAAAATATCAAATTGTAATAAATCAATTAACAAATTTTATTAATTAATCGTCTTAAAAATGAGAATATCAAACGATTCGCAACATATACATCAAAATTATATTTTAAATATTCAGAGCGAATTTGATACTTACAAATTAATCAACTGTCCAGATCTTTAAAAAAATAAAAAAATTATAACTTTTTCCAAAAAAAAAAAAAAAAAATAGGGACCGGCTATTAAATAGCCAGTTTCTAATAAAAATTAGAAATCGGCTATTTATAGCCGGTTTGGTTAGTTTTGACAGAATTTTGTTTTAATGGACAGAGTTGGCAAATTTTATGATTGTTTGTACATGGATGAAAATGACGGTATTAATTTTATGGACCAGTCTTTTGTTTATAGCTTGACAAGACATTAGTGTTCTAAAAACGGGCCGGGCAAGACGGGCCGAGTCACGGGCACGGGCGGGCACGGGCACGGGCGTCACGGGCACACGGGCACAACGGGCCGGGCATCACGGGCAAAAAAAAAAAAAAAATCTGCCCTGCCCGTGTAATGCCCGTGCCCGTCACGGGCCCGGGCAGGACGGGCAGGGCGTAATTTTTTTTTTTTTTTTAAACTGTTTTTTTTTTTTTTTTTTTTTTTCTGTTTTGTTTTTCTGTTTTTTTTTTATGTTTTTTTTTTTTTTTTTCTGTTTTTTTCTGTTTTTTTTATAAATTCAAATTATAAATAATTATAAATCCAAATTCATACCAATAAATTATAAATCCAAATTCATACAAATTTAAATTCATTTGACATGATTGTAACTCGATAATTTTTGTTATAATAAAATATAAATTAAAAATTTCTTAAATCAATTAATTTAAATAATTAAGCTCTTATTTTAAAACAATAGATTAAAAAATAAACGACATTTGTTGGCACTAAACGACGTGTTTTGGCACTAAAAACCTTAAACTTAATTTTTGAGGCACTAAACGACGTTTTTTGGCGATTCTGATTTTCCGGCTACCCGGGGTAAACCCCGGGTGACGGTCGCTACCGTCTCCTCCTCCCCTTTCCGAATTGACGTCATACGCGTCAATCCGACTTTCCTAGCAAAAGTTATGGGCGTTTAAAGTTTTAAAAAAATATATCTCATTTTTGAATTTAAAAAACAAAAAAAATGGGGAGGGGGGTCCGGGCGGGGGCCGGGCAGGGGGGACCGGAGCCATTTCAAATTCAAATTTCAAAAAAAAATTTCGAAAAAAAATAAAAATAATAACGGGCACGGGCACGGGCACGGCGGGCGGGCAGTCACGGGCAGGGAAAAAAAAATTCAAGTCCGGCCCGTTTAACGCCCATGCCCGGGTGCCCGTGTGCCCGTGGGTGCCCGTGGCATGGGCACGGGCAGGACGGGCACGGGAACGGGCAGGGCACGCCCCCGGGGGCAAAATTCATACTCTACAAGACATCAGTACTTTCTGCAAACTATGTTTGAAAATGAAAAAGGTTGAAGGTTCACTTATGCTAGGTTACAGTACTACTGGGTCCACCAGTTGATAACCTGTTGCAATACTGGTTATAACGGGTAGAACATTATTTGGATTGGATTAGTACCAGACAAGTTCTCTTCTAATTTTGGTGCACAAGGACAACTTTTGTTCTCCAAAAATGAGATGAAACTGCATTATTAATGCGGTCTCAACAGAGAGAGCAACATCGGACCACACAATTTTCATAAATGTAACACGAATCGACGGATCGAGTAATACAAAATACCACACAAAAGAAGAAAATAAAATAAAAAAAGATGGTGAAACTCGATCCACTAATATCGCTGCGGTCCGACCAGCTTAATTTCTAATTGGAACTAGCTAGGCCGTGTATCTTTTTTTTTTTTTTTTTTTATGAGGAGGGATCCAATTACATCCTCTTTTTAATTTTCTGAATATGGATACAGATCGGATATCAATCGGATATGGATACGGATACGGATCGGATTGAATATTTATTAAAATAATATAAATTTTTTAAAAAAAATACTAAAGTTCATAATATTTATTTAATTATAATGGTGAATAATATGATTTTTAATTTGAAAAATCCTGAGTGTAATTAGATCATTTTAATTTCCAAAAGTGGTTTTTAAGCTATCAATGAAGATTATTTCAAGAACCTGTGTTTACAATTACATATTGTCATAGTCATCCAGTAACGTGTAGATGATTGTTTTGATCTTTTGGTTGAGAATCAGTCACTCTTCTAAATAATGCAAGGAAACATAAGTTAGTGCCTTCACCAATAAATGCTGAATAGTTACTATCAAGGAAAAGGCAACGTGGATAACTCGTAAACCTTTTTTTGTTTTTGGTTTGAATTTTTAGTGTTAGTGCATATGTAAAATTTGTTATAAAAAATATTAAAGTTCATATTATTTATTTAAGTATAATGGTAAAAAATACTAAATTGAGAGTAGAACTAGGGTGTTTCTAAGTTCACCAAGACTCTTTATGAACTCAACTCTAAAATCTATCGGATTAACTTCAAATAACGAATTCAAACCAGTAAAATATTTTTACCTTATGAGTGATATATGCATCTACATGCAAAAATTTTAAAATTTTAAATTAATTTTGTATAGAGTCAAGTGGTCAAAATACGTAAAAATAATGAATGCATTAAAATTAATTTATAAAACCTTCTAATTTCGACCACTTGACTTCATACTAAATTAATTCGAAACTTTAAAATTTGTACATGTAGACGCATTACTCATAAGGTAGAAGGGTTACAACTGTTTTGATTCATTATTTGAAGCCAATTAAATAGATTTTAGAGTTGAGTTCAAAAAGAGACTTGGTGAATTTAAAAACACTCTAGTTCTATTCCTAAATTGAAGTTTGCTAGTTGCAAAATATACTGTGCAAAACTGAAGCACATATATATCTTCCAAGGCTCTGCTCAAGATTCGCATGCTTATAGAGCTAATTAAGTTATATATACGAGAAAAGAAAGTCAAACTATGTATTAAGGGGAGTGACCATATAAAAATTAGATTGCAAAATTAGCTACGTATATTAGCCAAATTCAAGAATAATGGAGAATTATGATTAGGAGGCTAATGCATTTTGTTGTTTCTTTATTTGTTAAATATTTGCATTGGCCAGATTTGGTGTTGACACTGAAGTACATTAATATCATTTGATTTAGCTGTTTCATAAATTATAATATAATACTCCATTTTATTAATCTAATTATTGGATATTTAAACTCGTAACTTATTATTCATACAAGACTTTAATTTTTATTAATCTCTCACGTGTCACACTAGCTGCCACTCAAAGTCTTATTCCTTTTGTTCCATTTTGGTTTTCTCTCGCACCTCTCTCACGCTAAGTCCAGTACGTCCACCCACGTAATTATCGAAAATTTTGCAAGTTATGCGGGTTACGGCTAACTACATTAATCCAAGACGTTGTTGAATTACGGAACCAATCTTGTTAATCTGGCATAGGCACAAACTCTACAAGATTAGATTAAGAAGTGTTGCATGATGCATCCTCACCGTACGTAGTGACTCGCTGGTCACATCGTCTCGACATTGCTAAGGTGCGGGTTTTGAGTTATTCTCAAATTTTTCTAACTTATTTAATTGTTGTTGTTTGCTTGTCAATTCTTTTACTTATTGTTGTTGCTTGCTTGTTGTTTAGTTGCTAATTGGTTGTATTATTGATGCTTAATTGCTTTGTTGCTTGATTGGTAATTGGTTGTAGTTATGCTCTTGAATGTTCTTTTGAATTGCACATCATGAATGCATGAGTTGTCATAAGGAGCACGAACATATATTCTAGAGTTGAATTGTGATAAACCTTGAAGAGTTTAGTGGTAAAATAAGATTTTAGTATGTGTTAGTGCTATATTTTTATATTAACGCATCAAGATGAATGATAATATATTTTTATAGCAAAAATTTAAAAATGAAGTATGATGTTCAAATTTAGAATTTGGTTTTGAAATATGATATGATTTGAATCAAGTGTTTGAGTTGCATTGTATTTTTTGTATATGCATAAATGATATAGGACATGAGTTGAACTAGAACTTTCGCCTGATATATACTTGCATGCATGATACATAGCATGATATGAACTATTTCCTTGCATTAAAAGAACCTTCAATAGAAATGTGAACATGACTTGCATTCATAGACCACATTGATTTTCTTGTATATAGAATGTCTTGTATGCACTTTAATGGGAATTGAAGCATGAAATTTGATGGTCATGTAGGCGCCATATTCAAGATAGCGCATAGCGAGAGATGTGTAGGTGCCATATTCGGGTAGCGCTTAGCGATAGCTATGTAGGCGCCATATTTGGGTAGCGCATAGCGATAGTTGTGTAGCCATATTCGGGTAGCGGATGACTGGATTCATGTTTGGTGCAAGAACTTGTTAAACAAAAGAAAATATTTGAGAATTGATATACTTGAACAACTGTGCATATTTGATAATTGCTAAATTTAGAATCAAGCATATAGTTAAACAATAAGGTTGCATAAGTAAATTGGGTTGAACTTTTGAGTTTTTGCACATGAACTTTACATTTTGTGAACTTACTTTAATATTTGATTGTTATAGTCTTATAGATTGTTTCTCAGGGTTGCTGATTTTTGTTATCATACTTGAGTATTCCATAAAGTAAAGTTCTATTATTTTCGTTGACTGATTATAGTTGAAGCTAGTTTCTTGGAATCCTAGATTATTAGTGTAGTCTATATATATATTTTTTTGGTGCTCGGTGCTTATTTGGTTTCAGTTGGTCGGATCTAGAGATAACTCAACTAGAACTGAATACTGCACTGGAAAATTTTCAATCTCTCACATTTTTCCACTTCGGTGGTTTCTAGGTAGAAAGCATTAGATACGAGAACAAGATGTTGAACTAGTAGACTATGGGACATATCACAAAGTTTTACAGGTATCGTGGCTCTTGTTTATGCCATTGGTAGTATGCATGTATATATATTTATAAGATTGTGCATGATAATAAAATCATCTTGTGCTGACAGCACGACGGGTTGTTGGCCCTGTTGTTAGGGTGTGACAATACCATTTCTCTTTTGGGAAAAAAAATACTACAATTACTTGATCCCTGCAATACAAAATCTTCAAAACTTTTTTCATGATGGGTTCCCCTAACGACGATCTGCTCCTCACAAACCGACTGCCAAATATAAAAACCAAAACAACCGCAGAGGAGGAAACCGCCACAAGGACAACAATATGGGAGGGTGAGCCGCTGAGTCCAGCCAGCCAGCTATTTCATGACCCAAGCTTCAATTGTCATATAATTTGTATCTTTGGACTTGGCACGCCGATTAATAACATCGACACCGAAGATCTCCAAGCAACTCTCGTTAGACATCCCTGCTTCATGAGTATACCGGTGAGAAATATATATATACATCTCTTAATTTTTTTTTTTTTTTGTGAATGTTGGCATAGGCTGCCAGATATACACAGCCCTTTCAATAAATTTTTAGTTCCAATAATTTGGGTATAATGATTAATTAGTGGTATATAGTAGTTTGCTTAGATCATCATCGTCACTGCTTTGGTTTGCACTTTGCACTTGCATCCTCCGAAATTGGAAACAAATCTGCTGCGATTCTTTAGAATTGCAGGGTCCCTGTTTGTCCAAATCAAAATATTCATTTATTTTGAGATTCGTACATAAAAAACAACTGCTTTGAGATTCGTGTATTTCAAAAAAATTAATGGTTTGATTTGGAGAAGCAGCAGCTGCGATTCCAGAGAATCGCAGCAGAATTATTTCCTCCGAAATTTGCAGTTTACATCTTAGGCCTTGAAAAGTCAGCTTTGTGGTGTCCAATCAGTGATCTGTGTTTGTGATGAAGCATCTTGATATTATATTTTATTCTCTTTATCATGTGTTGTGATCCTAACTTCAGGTTTAATTGACCAAGTAGGAGCAGGTTATATGCATTTTAATTTCAAAGAGATTTTAAAATATTTATTTTTTTTATTTAAGAACATACAGTAGGGAATAAAAAAGAAGATTTAATTTCCATCACAGATATTACTGGTTCTACATTAGTGGCGTCCACGAACTTTCAATAGGTCATTAATTGTTCAGAGATTTTAGGCATAATTGTGTTAAAGAAAAAAAACCAACAGACAATTAATTATTTTTTTTTATAATCTTACAAATAAACTTAAATTTAAATTTAAGACATGATATATATTGTCCACATATCACTGCTACAATTTTTTTATATCAAACATTATGATCCTTCATGTATCATCGAAAAAAAATTAAATAATATAAATTTGATTTTTAAATATTTGATGTTCAATTACAAACTTATAAATTTCCCTTATTTTTTTTTAAATTAATCGTTGACATTGTCAAAATAACCATGATGAAATGATCCCTCATCTTAAATAAATGTTTTATCTTAAGCTTCCTGGAGTTCATTAGTACTCGTAGTCTTAAGCTTGCCAAACAATTAATGCTTCTCTACAAATTTTAAAATCTCTTTCTTAGTTCTTCTTTTGTTCACTGTTTTCAAGTCTTGATTTTACATGACATTAGCATTATTTTCTTTTATTTCAGCTGGTACTACAATTGAATATGCATCAGTGGCACATCATGCCCATATCCTAAATCTTTTGTTTCTCTGTATATTAAATATGTTTCTGATTACCTTTATATAAGATTTTATTGTATCTTTTGAAGTATAAGCAAACAGAATACAAAATTATTCTTAACTTGTCATCTAACTTAATTGAGGTCTTGTTAAGAAACTTATGTTTCAACTTTATTACCGAACAAACTCTTAATATATAGTACTTAATTATTCTTTTTATATTTCTATTAGTGTAATAATCAGTCAGCATGTTGTTTTTTATCGATGAAATTATTTGAAAATCTTAAAATTACTTTCAGATTAATCCAGTACAAGTTTGAAAGACAAAAACTCTTAATATATAGCCCTTGGCAAGGCTTTCCTGAGCTTTCTCATTATCTCTTACCGTGACAGGTGTTTGATGATAAGAAAGTGCTTAGATGGAGACCGGTAGAAGTAAATGTGAAAGATCACATCATCATTCCTTCTCTGTCCTCAGACCCCACCTCTCCTTCCTCCAACGACAAGCTAGTAGAGGACTATGTATCCTCTCTCTCTCTGACAACTCTGGACTACACCCGGCCACTCTGGGAGTTCCACATCATCAACATCCCTACCACTGAATGCACGGCAACTGCAGTGTTTCGATGTCACCACTCGCTTGGTGATGGCATGTCTCTTATTTCCCTCCTACTAGCATGCACTAGACAATCTGATGACCCAAACAAGCTTCCTTCACTTCCGCCACGCCGTACCGGACCACTCTATGCATTGCCAAGGCCGGAGAACGGGATTTTGGCTTTTCTGTTGTGGATATTCTCCTATGTAATTCTTTTGTGGCACACGTTTATCGATATGCTATTGTTTGTGGCGACCATTCTGTTTTTGAGGGACACTAAGACGCCATTGAAGGGACACAAAGGGGTGGAATTTGCTAGGAAACGGTTTGTGCACCGAACAATACGGCTCGATGATGTCAAGATTGTTAAAAATGCCATGGGCTGCGTAAGTGTCCGTGTGTCACTTTATTTTATCTTTTTATGATTGCATTCTAATTTTGCTGTGTACAAAATGTGATATACATATTTGAGCAAGTTGCTTGTTGGAAAGTTGAGAGAGAAAAAAATTGTATGATCGATAGCAATGCAAGAAAGTTTGTCACTCTTCCGAGATTTAGTTATCAGTTTAAGAGAATATGATAGCATGCATTTTTGTCATCTCGGAAGGGAGATTAACTTCTTGATTTAGTTATATTTAATCAGTAGGTAGTCAGCTTCCTTAAATATTGACTTGTAAAGAGAGATAAATACATTTGCATTCATAATAGTTACAAATAGCAACACCACAACTGTAACTAGCTAGCATCAACTGGTGAACATTGACAACCCTTAGAATTCCTTTTACCACAACTGTAAAACCTCTTTTTCTTATTTTCCTATTAGGATAAATTAAAGAGTAAGTTAATAACATAAATTGCCAAAATTACACTACTGCAAATTTGTTTCACAGACTGTAAATGATGTTTTGGTGGGGGTCACATCAGCAGCTCTTTCCAAACTTCTTTATAGGAAGCAGTGTAAGTAATCACACCTGAATTAAATATTGACTTCTTGTCTATCAATACATGCCAATAACAATCAAGGTGATCTGGCACTTTGATTGTTTATTATAAGCACCTGTAAATTCAGTAAGATTTTGAACTGCACAATGCTGGTTTTTCTCTAAGAGAATTATCAATGCATATTTTTTTTTCTATAAATTGCAATTTTCAGGTGAGACAAAAGATGAAAAGGAGTTTCCCACGAACACCCGTGTAAGATCAACATTTCTTGTGAACGTACGGTCTCCATCTGGAATAAATGTTAGTCTCATTTTATAATTTGAAAGATCGATCGTAATGGTGATCAAAACATAAGAAGTGAATCACTGAACCATACTTATAGTTCAGAGGAGGAAACTAATTTGAATTAACGAATAGAAATTAAGGATAACTTATGTGATTATTTTTCTAACAAGCAGGCCTTAGAGGACATGATGAAAGAAGGCAAAAATGGTGCAAAATATGGAAATCGTATAGGATACTTCATCCTTCGGTTTCCTATTGTAATCCATGAAGATCCTTTAGAATATGTACGCCAGGGAAAGACCATTGCTACAAGGAAGAAAAACTCACTCGAAGCTGTATCAACTTATTTCATTGCAAAACTTATTGTGAAGCTCTTTGGCACTAAGGTTTCCATTTTACTTTTGGAATATGCTCATTAGTTGTCACTTGCCACTTGCATTAAGTGTTAACCTATACCGGCTGGTGCTGATTGATTCTAAGTTAATTTTCCTCTTTGTTTAAATTTTTGCCATCTCGTACCATGCATATATATATACTTCTCATGCCATACGTTTTTGTTAAAACTTTTGTTGCTAGGGACCTTAGTACTATCACCTAAAAAGCCAATGAAAGCAGTTCCTTGCACATAGGATAATATATTAAGCACTAATAGGAGAAGGAAAACATAAGAAGAAGTACCGAAAAGGCATGAACTATTAGAGTACTAGTTTTCAGGCAACTGGTACAACAGCCATGTTAATGAACCTACCGTTCCAGAGCAGGCAGATTGTTACCCGAATAAAAGCCTTGGTTGAATTACCAACTTACCAGTTTCCACTTTTTATTTCATGTTTCTTAATTTCCGGAAAATATTGCACTTTTAAGATGAAATTATTTAACAGGTTGCCTGTGCACTGTCAAATAAAGTACTTATGAACACGACCTTGTCATTCTCAAATCTCATGGGGCCGCTTGAGCAGATATGCTTCTCTGATCACCCTATAGTCTACATTGCTCCAAGTGTGTATGGCCACGCACATGTAAGTTTCCTCCATAAAATACCCATGCCACCCCCCTAAAAAATAAAAACACACTCATGTAGGCACAAAAAGATGCACATATCTGTTAGTGTACTGGAAATCCAAATATTCTAAGTATTCAACTTTTAACCTCTTGACAGGCTCTAACAGTTCATTGCCAGAGTTATATGAACATGATGAAGGTTGTTATGGCAGTAGACGACTCACTCATCTCAGATTCACACCAACTTTTGGATGATTTTGTAGAATCTCTCAGCATTATCAGAGATGCAGCTGAAAATTTGTCGAAGGCGAATTTAAATTGATGGTATAAAGCAATACGGTTTTCTGAAAATTTGTCGAAGACTAATTTCTCAAAACCTTGTATGAAAATTTGACGCAGAAGAAAGAAACAATTGATGGTATAAATTGTTTGTTTATGGTGTTCGATTTCATTGAGAGAAATTGTAGATTGGATGATTGAGTTGAGCAACGACTTGATAGTTAAATTATTATTAATTACTATGATAGATTACATTGTATAAAGCGATCCGGTTTTCTCTCTCCCCAACATCTAAAATTTGATGTGGTTCTATATTTCTGTGGAAGATACATACATGGAGGAAAACAAGAGCCAATGATAATTTTAATAAAGAAAAATGCAGGAATATTATTTAATGAATTCACATCCTCTCCATTACCTAATAAGGGGAATCTCTTACAATTAGTAGATCCAGACCGTTCTTTTTAACTTGGCACGAATCTCAAAACCCAATAATACTACCCCTGCGGTGGCCCGAATCTCAAGCCGTAAAGTGCGGGTAATCCTCCACAGTATTTGGGAGGATACGAATCCGTATTTAATAGTGTTACATTATCCTTTCGCGTAGTCTATCCTGAGTTCGGATTCCATGAAGTACCTCAAATTTTGAGTTTGGCTATGGACCGTGCAATACTGACTATAACGGGTAGAACATTATTTGGATTGGATTAGTATCGGACATGTTCTCTTCTAATTTTGGTGCACAAGGACAATTTTTGTTCACCAAAAAAGAGATGAAACTGCATTATTAATGCGGTCCCAACAGAAATAGCAACATCGGACCACACCATTTTCATAACTGTCACAATCGAGCAATACGAAATACCACACAAAATAAGAAAAAAAAAAAAAAAAAAAAGGACGAAACACCACTGTTGCTGCGGTCCGAGTCCGACCCAGTTTAATTTCTAATTTTAAAACGACAGGAAAAAGGCAATTTCGAATTCGATAGACACAACAAAATAATACGAAGATATAGCACCTGGCTGTTTTACAATTGAAAGCACCACTTTTTTTTTTTTTTTTTTTTCTATTAGGGAGAATTAGGCCGTGCTAACGGATCAGATTATCTAGAGTGGGAAAAATAGCACGGCGGAGTTGGTTTCGACACGGAATAGCATGGCACGTCTGACTGTTATGTACAATGATTAACATGTCGCGTGCCGTGTCTATTTGCGTGTTGTGACCATCTTTTGAAAATTTGGCACGATACGTCACACAAAAGATTTGGTTATGGCACAGCACATCGTCACGCAAATCCTATATAATTAGGACTATTAGATATTAATTAAATGGTGAATCTTTAATAAACTAACCTAAATTATGAAAAAAATAGTTAAATATGACTAAACGTGACAAACGTAACCAGTCATGTTTGAACATGGCACGTTTTGACATGTTGTGACTCGCATGTCGTGACTATTTGTGTGCTATGACCATCTTTAATATTTTGGTCACATAACGACATGACATGTGTGACTGTTCACTTAGTCGCAGCACAGCACGGGACCAAAGTCACAGCGTGTTAGTCAGGGCATGACACATTTTTACCACTAAGATTATCCGTCCATATAGATATGGTCAGTATGTGTATATTTACGTATTTCAATATTCAGATACATATATTATTTCTGCAGATAAGAATACAGATACATTTTCTTATTTCGAAAGTGGATACGAAAACGAATACATATATGTATTAATTTGTACATATCCATATTATATTTTTATTTTGAAAATATGTTTGTGCATATACGAATATGTATATATATAGATATTTCTATTAAATTATCTGTATCCATATTTTTTTCATATATCTGTTTGTGCATATACATTCATTTATTTTAGAATCATATATGTTTAGAGAGGAATATTTTTTTTGTAATTTTTTCTGTTTAAAAATATGATTATATTGATGATTATTTTTTGTAAATGTGATATATATTTTGCAATGACATAACATGTTTAACATAGAAAAATAATTTGGTTCACCATAATATTCGAATATCTGAATTATATCAATATTTTATGTTATTTTCTTTTGTAACGAAATAACAATTTACTGAATAATATGATACTTTTATTATAATATTTAAATTAGGTATTTGATTATATCTATATATATGTCCATATCCGCTTCATATATCCAATATGTTTCCGTATCCATTTAATATATAATTCGTATCCGTTTTAATATATGATTTGTATCAAAAAAAATTTTTTTGATAAAAGTCATAGTATGCCCATTTCATTAGCATGGAACCATAGTTAATTTACAAATTGGCAGAAGAAGTCCTCCCTATGTAAAACCAACAGAAACTAAAAACTATCATAGAGCAAAACACAAAAGCTCTACGTTTGATAATCCACCAAAATACAGTAATGGAATAAAAGCAGACTGATACTATCCCACTGCACGTCTAATACGGCTAAAAGAACTGATTTTTAACATGAGTATTAGGCTGGAGCTCCAGCTTCACAGAGTAACAGCCGGCCATCAAGGTCTGCAGCATCTGATCCTTTATACACCACCAGTTGGTTGTCAGTCGGGTCCCAGACATGAAGAGGGATGGCGTCTATGTCTTTCGGCAAGCACTCCTCTGTTGCTGCCTTAATTCTTTTATCCATATTATCTGACCAATATTCAAACACCAAAATAATTAGAAGTATAATAGATCGAACACTTTTCACAGTACTAGTTTGGAAACATATTTCATTTCGGTGTTTCCATATCGTCCAACAAAGAGCACTAAGTATAACTGAAAGCCCTACTTGCTGAACATTATTAAACTGACAAACAAAGTTAATTAATGACTAAAATACTTCATTAATTTGTAAAAATATCACTCCAAATAATTAATGACTAAAATACCCTCGTCCGTCCATCTCCGCTCCCCATCCCCGCCCCTCTGCCGCCTCCTCCCGCACCCTCCGCCGATCCGACCCTCGCCAGTCGCAAGAGGCGCAAGAAGCAGTTTTCAGACATGATTCCCCTCGCCCGCCTTCGCATTCTTCGCAACCCTTCTCCTCCGACAAGCACCGCACCATCAAACCCTCCTCTACGACTCCCCTCCGCCGCGCTCGATCAGTCGCCATTCGGAACAGGAGAAGAAGAGAAGGCGGGAGAAAGAAGAAGAGGCGATAGTATTTTAGTAATTAATTATTTAGAGTGACATTTTTACAAATTAATGAAGTTTGGAGTGACATTTTGATAATTTCAAAATTTAAAGTAGTATTTTCACAGTTTGAAAATTTTGAAGTGGCATTTTCACAACTTTCTCTTCAAATAAAATGAGATCTCGCAAACCAAAGGCAGGGATCCCACTATCAGTGCGGTTTCAAATGAAATGAGATTTTTTGTGTTTATGCTTTCATAATATCTGAAAAACACTGAAATCGTTCTAGTGGTGTGATTTCTATAGAACCGATTTTATTAGGACCGCATCAATTAATATGGTTTTATCCACTCTTTGGAAGAAGAAAAAAAATGTCCTTGTACTTCCTAAAGTTTTTTAATTTGTAAAATTAAAATCAACACTTTCTATTTGTATAAATTAAAAGTTCCACTTATTTAATAAACTTTATTACTACCAATATATTACAAAATACATTTCCTAATGTATCAATTATATAATATCAACGTAGGGGTGAAGACGGAGCGGATACAGAGCAGATAGTGATAAAATCAAATCCATCTCTTTTTAATTTTCTGAATATGAATACGGATCGAATATCAATCAAATATGGATATATTGGATCAGATCAGATCAGATATTTATTAAAATAATATGAAAAAATTAAAAAAAATACTAAAATTCATAATATTTATTTAATTATAATGGTGGATAATATATTTTTAATTTGAAAAATCATAAGTGGAATTAGATAATTTAAAATTTCAAAATGAGGTTCTTAAGCTATCAATGCAGATTATTTCAAGAACCTATGTTTACAATTACATATTTTCATAGTTATCCATGCAGCAACGTGTTGATGAGCACAAATTTCCCTTTTCTTTAGTTTTCTATTGGAATGCACCTAGTTTAAATAATGGGTCGATTATTTGATTAATGATTCTTTTGATCTTTTGGTTGAGAATCAGTCAACCTCTTCTAAATAATGCAAGGAAACATTAGTTGGTGGCTGTCAGGCTGTACCTATAAATGCTGAATAGTAACTATCAAGGAAAAGGCGACGTGCACAACTCATAACCCCCTCTCTTTTTTTTGAATTTTTAGTGTTAGTGCACAAGTAAAATTTGTTACTAATTATATACTAAAGTTCATAGTATTTGTTTAATAACGATGGTAAAAAATACTAAATTGTGAGTAGAACAAGGGTGTTCTTAAGTTCACCAAGTCTTTTTGTGAACTCAATAATAAAACCTATTGAATTGATTTCAAATAACGAAATCAAACCGTGGAAATCATTCTATCTTACAAGTAATGCATCTATATGTGAAAATTTTAAAATTTTAAATTAATTTTGTATAGAATCAAGTGGTCAAAAGATGTTAAAAAAATGAATGTATTAAAATTAATTTATAAATCTTCTAGTTTGACCACTTGACTTTAAACTAAATTATTTCGAAACTTTAAAATTTTCAAATGTAGACGCATCACTCATAATATAGAAGGATTACAACATTTTGAATTTGTCGTTTGAAACTAATTCAATAGATTTTAGAGTTGAATTCACAAAGATGCTTGGTGGACTTATGAACACTCTGGTGTCTGGTTCTATTCCTAAATTGAAGATTGCTAGTTGCAAAATATATTGTGTAAAACTGAAGCACATATATCTTCCACGGCTCTGCTCACATTATTATAGTGATTCTTGTAGGGATCTGAATCTGTTGCGATCCTTCACCTGTGAATAATACTCTAAAATTTTTGTTTTTTTAAATCCAACTATTGAATTGTTTCGAGATTCGTGTGCAGAAAAATAAGTTGTTTCGAGATACGTGCACAAAAAATGTTAGACGGCTTAATTTGAAAAGGCCGAAATTTTATAAACATTGTTCCTAAACTTCTGATCGCAGCAAATTTATTTGCTGCTTGTAGAGCTAATTAAGTTATATATATATATATACACACGAGAAAAGAAAGTCAGGCTATGTATTAAGGGGGGAGAACATATGAAAATTAGATTGCAAATTAGCTAATTTCAAGGATATATAATGGAGAAATATGATTAGGAGGCTAATAATGCATTTTATTGTTTCTTTATTTGTTAAATATTTCCATTGGCCAGATTTGGTGTTGATACTGGAGTACATTAATTTCATTTGATTTAGCTATTTAGGGGTGTCAATCAAAACTGTTTCACCCTTTTACTCTACCCGTATCGTATTCGATAAGACGGGTATGTGTATGTTTTTTTTTGTTAGCTTATTAGGTATGGGCAAGGGTAAGGAGTTTTTTTCGTTGGCTAAACAGTTATGGATACGGCTAAAGGCTATTTAATATCCATTGGATAATAGGTAATTATATAAAATAAATTATATATAGATATATAAATATTATATTCAATTTCTTCAATTTTCTGCTTCCCATAACATTGTATCAACATTAATTCATGAGAACATATATGCATTTTGTTGTAAGAACAATATTATGTTAAACATATTACTTTTTTATTTGAGTATTTTGTTATGTAGTTAACAAATTAAATTTTGAATTTATTAGAAGAGATTTTTTTTTCTCTATAAAAAAACTATTAGTTAGAATTGATTGCATATTTGTATTTTAATTTTTATATTAGTAATTGTGATCATGGCATATACATGATGAGTTTTGATGATTTATATGTAAAAATAATAAAACCATTATATTAGTACTATTCATTATTCACTCGCTACCGTTTCATTACCCACTAATATTAATAGGTACAAGTAGGGTAGGGTGAGACAAATTCTTCATGGGTAAATATAGAATATGGGTAAAATCAATTCTTAGTGAGTATGGATATGAAAATGCTTCTACCCTACATGTATCGTACCCATTGACACCCCTATATATAGTTGTTTCATAAATTTACAATATAATACTCCATTTTTTTAATCTAATAATTGGATGAGGAGGGTTCCAATGCACCCAAAATTTCATACACCCATTTGCTCTCAATCCTTTATCTTCAATTTCAAAGTCCGAAAAGTTGATCCGAACTGTTCAACATGATCATCATAATAAAATATGCTTGGAGACCAAATTTATATTTTTTTGGAATTTTTTACTATTTTTTAAGATATGTACAAAATCACTTTATCGGATGGTCCAAAATCTCCTTAAAATAATAATTTTGTACCTATCTTAAAAAATAGTAAAAAAATTCTAAACAATATAAAATTTGGTCTCCAAGCATTTTTTTTTTTTAATGATGATCATGTTGAACAGTTCGGATCGACTATTCGGACTTTGAAAATGAAGATAATGGAGATAAAAAAATTGAGAGCAAATGGGAGCATATAAATTTAATTGGGTCCATTTGAACCCTCCTCTAATTGGATATGTAAACTCGTAACTTATTTTTAATACAAGATTTCAAATTTTTTTTTTTTTTGAAGTAGCATATATATATACAAGACTTAAATTTATATGACTTAAAATTATACTAGTATTGTACCCGTGCGATGCAACGGGACATATTATAAAATTGGATAGAATATGAAGATATCTTTTTGTTTGACATTCACACAAAATTAAGAAAAAAATGTATTTAAATGAATATTAAAGACAAATTAAAAAATGAAAATTCAAATAATAAATAACAATAAAAGAAACAACAACCAATGAAAACAATAGATCACACTAGTGGAAAATATGACATCAGTATCGGCACATCAGGGTCGGGTATAGGCAACAAGCGATACTAATTGTCTTCAGAAATGGGTAAAATTAAAAGCCGTTACTAAAAGTGACAATCAGGGACGGTCGTTTATAAACGACCGTTACTGATTGTCCATACATTATCAGTAACGGTCATTTATAAACGACCGTCCCTGATTGTCACTTTTAGTAATAGTTCTTTATATAACCGTTACTAATTATCCATTGACAATCATGGCAGCACAATATTTATTGGATGACTCAGAGTTACATATGTGCAAATTAATTAATGTATGCCATTGCAAATAATATGAAAAAAATACAAAAAAAAAAATTTCAATTTTTATTGCGGTTTTTATAACCAAATTATACTTACAATTTTTATCGGTTAGATTGAGACCGTCAGATCATAATTGCGCACGAATATTAAATAAATATGTGCATCGCCTAGGGTCAGATTTAAAGAGAATATTATGTCACCTCAGAGTATAATGACTCCCTACCCACATCTATTCAAAAGGAATACATCAAGACCATTCTTCACTTATCGGATGGCATGGAAGCTTGATATTTTCACATCACCTAATGCATGTACAACGTACATATGAAAAAAAATTCAAATTTTTATTTTTATTGTTTTTACATCTTATATAGTCAAATAATACTTGTACATGTAATTTTTATAAACTTTCATCATTATATGCCCCTTCAAATTTAGAAAACATTTTCGGACCGTTCATTTTCAAAAGGGAAATCAACGGTCGATCTGTAGTGAAATCATTCCAAATTTATTTTAAAATGATCAAGGGAGAACATTGAACGTAACCAACATAAAAGTTCAAAAAAATTATTATGTATGAGTTTCGATCCAACACGAAGCATTTATGGCCATACAATGCTTCAATTTTCGATCAACTAGATGGATGGGTAAGTAAAATCAAATTTTGATCAAACTTGGGCGCAACACGATAAATGCAGTGATCTTTAATTTAAACGGTTCCGATCGACTAACGGACGATATATTCCCGTACATCTTCATTAACTCACCGAGCAAAAGTTTATGTTTCATGTTCATGCATCAAGAGATGTGAGTCACATATGCAACATGCATGTAATGCTATATAACTTAATGTGTCAAAATCATTTAATTAAGTAATAAACATGTTATGAGATTAATTATTGCATAAATTTCATTCATATAATTTCCAATACAAAATATATTATGCAATTAAAGACGAATTTTGATGTTAATTGACTAAATTTCACTATATATTTTTGCAAATATTGACACATGTTGAAGTGACAAATTATGATAAAATTCTATAAAATTAATAATTACAAGTATGATTTAGTTATAGAAATCATAAAAAATTTGAAAATATGTTTTTAATTTTTTTTCATATTATTTGTTGTACTTTTAATTTTATTTTGACTTTACAAATTTGACTTTACAAATTTGACTTTATAAAAGGTCACACAACTTATTTTATTTTATCAAGTATAATTTTTTTAGAAAACATTATGAATTTAGAAAACCTTCAAGTATAATATACATATGTAAATCACAAAAATATTTTGGTTCACTTTTAATTTTATTTTGAATTTAAAATTTTGATTTTAAAAAAGGCCACTCAGCACCTCTCTCTCTCTGATATTTCCTCCCCCGCCTGTCAATTGAATTCACATCCTCTGAGATATCTCAAACTTTTCATGACTTTTTCGAATATCCCAATCGTTCAAATACATTCTGCACGAATCTCAAAAGTCAAATAATACGGGTCCCCTATGGTTCCCCGAATAGGAACCGGACATGTCGGTCACGCAAAAATTGAGATATCTCAGAGGATACGCACCCCCTGTCAATTTTTACTTCTCTCTCTAATATTTCTCTCCCCGCCACTCCCCCCCCAAACCCTAAATCCCCCGCTAATTTCATATCCCTCCCAAAATTTCCCTCTCATATTTTCGTCACAAAATTTTCGTTCCCCCCTCAGACCTTAAACCCTTACTCGATCCCCAGCCCAACCATTTCCTCTCAGGCACCCAATTAGCCGCTCCCCGCACCCCACTTCTTCTCTTCCTAATTTCATTTTTTTTTCTTTGTTGTGGTTCAAACCCTCGTCAAAACCTACTCGACTTCCTTCTCCACCCTCGTCAAAATTGCGATTTGAAATTTGACAGGCGGGTTCGGTGCCAAGGCGTTGTCGACACAGCCTTCTCCACCTTCGTGAAAACTGTGATTTGAGAGCACTTACGGTAAATCTGTTTAACCCCTTTTGTTTTTTTTCCTTGTCTCTGATGCTCGTGGTGACACGAGAGTTGAGCCTTCTTGTTTAAACCACATAATTGCTTGCTGATTTTTTATCACGCTCATTTACGATTTTTTTTGTGCTCATGTGAACCTCTTGATTAATGAAAAATTGGGGAAATCTGAAATTCTTAGGCTGATAGTCGATCACTATATGAAATTCTTAGTAGCAAAGGAAAGAGAGTATTGATTTGGGAATTGGAAATTAGGCAATCTTAGCAAGCTTCATTTTGGATTTTGCTTTCTCAAAGCTAGTTTTCTGTGTTTGGAGGAATGCTGGTAAAGTTTCAGTGACCTCCCTTTCACTCTCTATTTCTTTTTGTCCCTCTTGCAAGTCAAGAGGCAACTCCGACGGCTGCTAACCAGGTGTAGACGTTTCCCGCGTTGTTAGGCAAAGCAAGATGCAGGCGTGTGAGAGCTAGAAAAGAGCGTCGGGGCTGACGAGGTGTAGGATTGGACAGCTGGTGTGGCGCGCTTAGGCGAAAGGGGGCTCAGGTGCCTTGCTTGAATTTTGTTAACCTTAAATTTCATTTATTTCCTCCTAATATTTAGTAGATTTATCATCTATGAGCTTAATTTTGCTCCTATATATTGTTGTCTTCACCTTCTCTCATTGTGGTTTGCCAAGTTATCATCTACATGAGTTCTAATTTATTTTTTTTACTATGCTTTTTGCCATATCTTGCTGACAGATTTGGGGACAATGTTTGGAGGCTTGTATTAGTACCAGCACCATATTGGTACACATCGTTAAGAATGCAATGTTCTAATTAGAATTTTTGTTGTCTCCCATTTCATAATTGAGTGACATTATTTCTGAAATAAGTATTAAGTTTTAAAGTAATCTCATAAATAATTTGAAGTGAAGGGATGTCAAGAAAAATAATTAGTTCTAATGGTTTTGTTCGGATCATCATCATAATTATAGCTTGAATTTTCCCAATAGGAAGGCTTATGATGCCCAACAGGTCCTTGCAAATAACATCTCTGATTTTCTAGAAGGTATCATTTTTATCTTGCTGTTCTTGTACCAGTATGCCTATTGTTTGTTCTATTATGTGTACCTGGTAATTGTTTTATGTAATCATGAGGGTCCCTGCTAAGTGCTTCAGGTCCGAACTGGTGGAAACCGCATAGGGATATATGTACTGTTATCAGTATGCCCACAAAAATCAAACAGTATTTGACACTAAATAAGGATATGACGCACAATGTATAGTTCATTATATCCTGAAAATTTAGCTGACTATTATGTTTTCTTGTTTTTTATTCTAATGCAAAACACTTATCTTGCCTTGAAGGATGCATGCATTTTTTCTATGACCAAAGATTAAAAAAAGATAAATGTGTATACTGATGCAGCTTCAGAGAATATTGGAGACCAGTGAGTGTAAATGCGGCCAAATATGCATAATGAGCAGGATTAGAGATAAGACAAAGGTTACTTATATTTTATTACTTATATCTATTACTTTTTCTTTCTTATATTTTGTTAATCTTAATTATTTGTTGATTAAGTGTTAAAAATTATTTTGAACTGCAAAAATCATTCGATCTTGTATGCGGTTCCCAAACAAGTTATGTTCATCTATTACACATTAATTATAATAAAAATTAAACCGTCTACTTAGCTAACTGAGAAACTATTTTTTCATGCAGTTCCCACAATGTATTGCCCTACTCTGATGAAGCAGTTTTGATGAAATCAGGTGTACGTGGAATTAGAGTGTTCATGCATGAACATTGTAAATGATTGACGGTTATAAGTTATGTAGGAACAAAATTATTTTGGAAGTGTAAGCAATGTCTAATTTTCAATATTGTTTATTTTGTTGAAATTAATATAGTGATTTTTGGTATTTGTTGTGCTGAAAATTGTGTGATTTTTGTGAAATTGAAGAAACATTTATTTTTGGGAAAATTTAGGATGTGTTATGACTGAAAAATTAGGCTAGCAAAATATATGGTAGCTAGCTAAAATATAAAATTATTTTTTTAATATAAAAAAAAATCAGTAACGGCTATTTATTATATAAACCGATCTTGATTAGTAACGTTAGCAATGACTATTAATAACATCAGTAACGACTCTTATTTAAAGACCGTTCTTGATAGTACATTCAGTAACGGTTATTTATTAAATAGCCATCCTTGATAATACTTCCAGTATCGGTTATTTAAACGACCGTTCTTGATTGTTGAATCTGTAACGGTTATTTAACTGTTACTGATTATTAGTACTATCAGTATCGCCTGGGTCAGTATCGCCTCTATGTCCGTCCCTGATGTGTATAAACGACCGTCTCTGATACCTATTTTTCCACTAGTGTCAAATATAATATGAATTTTTTTTCTTAAAGTATCATTGCTAGTATAATCCTGTTCAATATAGTCCAATATTTATGGAAATGAATAAACAAAATATGAAAATTAGATTATAATTCCTCAAATTGAAAATATATAATAAAATAATAAAATTAGAAATGTTAAATTAATATGGTTCAAACCTTATTTCATCAATTTGCAGAGATACGGTAGCTGTAATAAAAATTATTTTTTCCCTTGACACAATTAATATAGCATATCATAAAAAAAAAAATTTCTCTTTTCACTGTCTTTTTTAAACGAAATAATTTTCGTTGGATCAAATAAAGATGAATTTGTTCTACCAATATTTTTTGACTAATCTCAATGAATTACCTCCATCAATGAATTATTCAAAAAAATTATTTCTAACTATTCTAAATTTTAATCAATTTGGAGTTGCGAAATTCTATATTTTCTTATTCCAATCTATGTAGAATTAGCAACTTTGTTATGCAGGAATTATTTAAATAAAAAAAATTTGTAGGCATGAATTTTCCTTCCATAATTGATAGCAAAAATTAATTAGAAACAAAATAAAAAAATATTTATAGCACTTTCCATCAAAGATAGCTTTAAGGAGAAATAAGAAAATAAATCGCTATAATTTATTCAATTTTATTTGTGTCAAAGTATATAGTAGTATGTGTGGCGAATATATTTTTAACTAAAGTTAGAGTTCTACACATAAAATATATACATTTAATCAAAAGATGACAGATTATGTTATTGGATGGCTGATATTAAATCTAAAAATTTATTTTTCAATCTCAGCCGTTGGCGGATCAGAACAACTACATGCATTATATAAGAATGGATATATATATATATATATATATATATATATATATATATTTTTTTAAAGTAGCATACAATTAAGACATCGAAGTTACAACTCTAGCATTCCCTAACATTAAAAATTATTATTAAACAAATATCTCTTGTATACATCATGTTGTCCAACGATGGTAAGATTCGGATATCAGAAGCAATTCCAAGTATCCTATGAATTTCTCAGACATGGTCCAACACGGTAATAGTAAAGACTGAACGCCAGGCGTCAGGATTCAGATCATGCATGTGTTCACCCCCAACACAGGCCTGTTCGGTAGAGGAGTAGGCAGAGGAATGGGCACAGTAAAAAAAGAAAAATTAAACTGGTTTTTACTGATTATGTGGGAAAAAAAATTAGTCAGACTGAATTTTTTTTTCCACGGCATAGGTTCACAGCCAAACAAGCTCTGATAGATCCAAATCTGCTGCGATTCTTTACCCATGAATAGACAATCTCTGTTTTTCCAAATTCAACTGTTGAATTGTTATGAGATTCGTGCAAAGAAAATTAGCTGTTTTGAGATACATGCACAGAAATTATTAGACGATTAGATTTGAAAAAACAGAGATTTTAGAATTACCGTTCATCTATTTAGCCTTCTTCTTTGGGCTTGACAGAAACATATTCTCGGCCACAACAAATTTCTATTAGAGGAGCCCCAGACATCCAAGCTTTGGTGACCCCTCAGTTACAAACTCCCTCAATCAACCAAGATGATGAGCAAGAAGGTGGTTTTGTATTCATTGTCGGCGGCTATAGGCCACCTTGTGCCTATGGTAGAACTAGCCAAGCAATTTCTTGACCGCGGCATCTCCGTCACCATAACACTGATGATTGTCGAACCAGCTCCAGACTTTGTCTCGGAAATTTGCAATTCCAACCCAAACATCTCATTTCACATCCTACCACAAATTCCTATGACAAACCCACACCCGGTACCATCCATCAACTTCTTCAACATGGTGAAACTCAACAATCACAGTTTCCGCTCCTTTCTCATAGAGCAGTCTAAGACTTCACCGATCTCTGGTGTAGTTCTCGACTTGTTTTGTGTCGATGCACTAGATGTGACTTCTGAGCTAGGCATCCCTGCCTATTTTTTCATCGCAATTGGTGCTGCAAGCTTGGCTGTGTCTCTCCAACTTCCGAGCTATTTCGCCACGCATTCTACTAGTGCTCTGAAGGATATTCATAAAACGCCGCTACTCTTCCATGGTGTTCCACCATTGCCAGCATCACATCTCCCCAATTTCCCCAATGAATTAGCTTTCAACCCTGAAATCGAGCAGTATAAACTTCTGCTGAATGTCTACAATCGATTGACAGAGGGAAAAGGAATGCTTGTTAACTCATTTGACTCATTGGAGCCTCGAGCTGTCATGGCTCTGAAAGATGGGCTATGTTTTCCGAACATTTCCACACCACCTATTTACTGCATCGGCCCGTTAATTGCTAGTCGAACAAAAAGAGAAAAACAGCATCCCTGTATGTCATGGCTGGATGCTCAACCAAAGAAAAGTGTTGTATTTCTCTGCTTCGGCAGCATTGGTTCTTTCCCCATAGAGCAACTCAAGGAGATTGCAATTGGGTTAGAAAATAGTGGTCAGAGATTCTTGTGGGTTGTGCGGAACCCACCAAACCCCGACCTGACCAAATTCTTGTGGATTGAGCCTGATCTAGATAAACTTTTGCCAGAAGGATTCTTGGGCAGAACCCGAGATCGAGGCATGATCGTAAAATCTTGGGCTCCGCAAGTGGAGGTTCTAAAACATGAGGCAGTTGGTGGTTTTGTGAGTCACTGTGGTTGGAACTCCACAATGGAGGCGGTGAGTTCCGGTGTACCCATGATATGCTGGCCGTTGTTTGCAGAGCAGAAGATGAATAAGGTGTTCTTGGTAGAAGAAATCAGGATCGGCATCGAATTGAAGGGGTATGATGAAGGTTTTGTGCAGGCGGATGAATTAGAAGCTAAAGTAAAATGGATCATTGAGTCGGAGGGAGCCTCTGAACTCAGGAATCGAATGATGGAGTTCAAGGAAAGTGCAAATAAGGCCATGAAAGAAGGGGGGTCATCTTTCGGTGCTTTTGCTGAGTTCTTAGCAAATTTGAACTAAGAAGACACATGTGTGATGTTCTTGGTATGGAATGCTATTGTATTGCAATGGTTTTTAATTAAATTCATTTCAGTTGAAAAAACAAAGTACTTTATTTTGTACTGTATCAGAAAAACCAAAGTACTTTATTTTGAAAAAGCAATGGTTTTTAACTCTGATCATGTTTGATTACTGATAAAGTATAGGGTTTAAAAAAGTATTATTATCTCAAATAAAAATAGAAGTTGTTGTCTTATCCTTTCATCTATTCCTTAATCAAACATAATTTTTTATTTGAATGGGCCCATTAATCTAATACTGCAATCCATGCCAATTGAAGTTTATTTGAAATAATAATACTTTTTTAAATCCTATATCTCAAAAGTATTATTTATTTGAATGGGCCTATTTCCTGCTTAAAACTTAAAAGCTCAAACATCTCTTCATTCGACACATACAAGTTACAACCATTTTTAGGTGTCAAGCTTCAACAAAACTGATAATTGAACTACATTACTATAGTCAGTATGATAAGTTGATAATTAGGAAAAGTTTTATCAAGTAATTCTTTAAGCTCCTGTATATCGTGCCACTGTTGAGTTCTTAGAATGCGTGAACTAGGAATATAGCGTGCAAGTAGGCTATTTTTTTGGAGTAAAATTAGTGCTTGTTTGTCTTAAAATATCTTTCATCTGCTGCCTCTAAATCCAGTTTCATCAGATCAAAATTTCCTTGTTTAAAAAAGTATGTTGTATTACCTTAACAACTAAACCGAAAGAAATATCATGATTTGCATAAACTATGATATATCTTCTGGTTGAGGTTAGCATCCAAGTACAAAAATGCTCGAAAAGATATCTTCAAGGATTATCTTTCTAAGTGTCCACTAAAAAGTTAATTCAAAGTTTGCTAATCATGAACTTTATGGACCAATCTTTTGTTGATAACTTGACAAGACTTCAGTAGTTTCTGCAAACTATGTTAAAAAAAAAAGTTGCATTTACCAGATTAGCTAGCCAGAATCCAAAATAATAGGGAGTGACTGGATGCATTATTACTCTCTGACTTGATTACACAAATTCACCCTTACATTCGGGTCGTTGCAGATAACTTGCTCAACGGACCTCCTCTTTTGACATTTTCCTTTCACTTTTTAAACCTTCTTGTTAAGTGCTCATTTTGTAAGGCACTGGTCTCTTATGAACAATTGAGACCTTGGAGCATAATTGAAAGAAAAGATCAAACTAAATTGATCTTTAAATGATTGCCTAGTATGACAACATTGTCTAGCATAATGAAGTTAACCAGACCAGTTAGGCTTCAGCAAGATTGGATTTAATACTACAATGAAGGTTATATATGCATTTACCAATTTATTTGTGGCTAAATTACCTTTGCCTAGGCTCTATCTTTCTTACCAGAAAATACTGTCGCTGCGACATGTATACAAGACAGAGACTTTGATCTAGCCCCATGTTGGCTCTTTCTAACCGCTCATTTTAGTAAATGAGTTTTAGCTTCCGAGAGCACCACTCTTGTGCACACTTTCTGACACCACTGAGCCAGTATAATCAAGGGCCGACGCAGGATTTATGTCAGAGAGGGACAGGAATTGGGTTCAAATAGCTTATTGGATACAAACCTATTAAGTAAAACAAGAAAGTTGGCCTGGATCCGTAAATTTCTATAAAAACAACAAAATTTCTTATTAACAGAGCTTTTCAACTGGCCCGACGGCCTTTTCATTTCTTATTAACAGTGCGAGTATTGTCTAGGCTATACATCTTAAACCTATAGCAGACTCTCATCAGTTTCAACAGAAACTTGATGTTCTTAATTCCACTTCATAAGCTCCCTGCAAATTGCTAAACGACCCGAACTTCAATTACTATGTCAGAATAACAAAATTACATCCACATAAAATCCATGAAATTAATATCCCAATAGTTACATGAGATTTAATTTGATAAATTGAGAATATGAGTAAAAAGAAATAAATTTAAAGAGTGTTAAACCAAAGCACTTGAAGTATCATTAATTAGAATTTTGTGGCAAAAACACATGCTTAATTATCAAGTCAATGTTAATTTGTCAAACTGTGTCATACCAGTATACCACAAACATGTTTATTACAAAACTGAGAACAATGGTGACAATTCTCAGACCACTGAACAAACACAGTCACCAATAAACTTCAATTGACAGGCCCTTGGTTTCTCAAGCACAAAGGTAACAGTCATGAAGAAAGACTATTACTAGTGGCGCATGAACAACAACTCACCATTGCTAAGCTTAAAGCATGCACCATTTGGCTTATAATAGCACACAACTAAATAGAGGACAAATCAATGAGGAGCATTTTGTTTCTCTTTTTATTTTTATTTTCGGTTTTTTTAGCAGCATTTTTTTTCTACCCAGTTGTAATCATGAATGGGCTAGAGATTGACATCGATTGCCATATAAGATTTATGGGCCGTCCAGAATATAAAGGGCCATGTTTTATGGGCTCGATTTCAATATCTTTTTAATATCGGATTGATTTTTTTTCTCTTCTTGATTGAAGAGTGAAGACCATAATGGGGAACAGAATTTTTGTATTTAATAGATGTCCTATATAAATTTTAAGTTGGCTTAAATTTAATAGGGAAAATTTATAGTGCACCCATCAAAACTTTCAAAATAGCCAATTTCCCCATCAAAACATTAAAATATCTTATTTCCCCATTCTAAGTTGAAATCATATCTTATTTCCCCATGTCTTGATTAAATTTGATAATTTAAGCTGAATTTATATTATAATTTTATTTTAAAATTTAAATATCTATTTTGCCCCTCTCCTTTCTCCTCCTTCACCCTATCTTTTGTAATGCTCCTCTCAACTAAAAATGGTGGTTTGAAAGAGAAAAGGAAATAGAACTTCGAATTTATAACTAAATAAACTAAGCACTAAAACATACTTCTTCTAAACAAATTAACTTCTAACTTCCCGGTGATTTGATCCAACCATAACCAGTCAAATCTATAAGTACTAAAAAAACGATAAATGCAAAATAACTTCTAACTACCCAAGTGGGCACACCCAATTAAAAGAGTAGTATTTTGGGAAACAATCACGCAGGATATCAGTAAAACATTACCAGATAAAAGAATTAGTTCAATTTGGGACATTGAATTCAAAGTGGTACCGGGTATTGCACTGGTACATGGGATTTTTTTTTAATTCTCTGTTTTAGTTTGATTGTATAGGGAAGTATGATGTGCTCTCATTGAGAGTTGTAAGCTACTAAGGTAGCAGTAATTGATAGCCTCTGTGAATCGTTTCAAAAAAGAATTCCAAATGGGAGAGAAATAAAGAGAAAACAAGATTGATTTAGAAAAAATGGAATCAGATTCGAGGCTTTGTTATGGAGACAGCCGTTATTGAGGCTCTGACACTTAGTTTGTTTAGAAAAATATGTTTTAGTTTATTTAGTTATAAATTGGAAGTTCTTCTTTTTTTTTTTTCTTTCTAACCACCATTTTTAGCTGAGAGGAGCATTATAAAAGATAGGGTGAAGGAGGAGAAAGGAGAGGGACAAAATAGACATTTAAATTTTAAAATAAAATTATAATATAAATTTAGCTTAAATTTTCAAATTTAATAAAGACATGGGGAAATAAGATATTTCAATGTTTTGATGGGGAAATTGGCTATTTTCAATGTTTTGATGGGTACACTAGAAATTTTCCCAATTGAATAAATGTCCTATCTAAATAATATTTTTACGTAATTAAATTAATAAAATATAAATTTACACTGAGATTTTGTTAATTGTCAATATATAAAAATCAAGGTTTTAAATAGCGATTACAGCACAATAGCTTTTAAGGTCCGAAAAAGTTATAGCGCAACTATAGCTATTTATTTAGAATCTAAAAAAAAGCGGTGAATAACGTTATAGTTTTTTAGCTTCAAAAAAGCTATAGTGCAGCTATTTAGAACCCTATTAAAAATTAATATTAAAGAGCTGTATTTGGATAATAGAAAAAATTATAGAATTCTGTGATCTTGACCATCCAAACAGGTAGACAATATAATTTTGATGTAATTTAGAAATGAACTGGTCATTCATTGCACACTATTTTTTGAATAATTAAATCATTGTATGATAATCAAACTAATTTCTAGTTATAACAAACTTTGATATATAATGATTTATTTTGGCAATATTGATAATTGTCAAAAAGTATAATTTCATGTTTGAAACTGCCATATTAATTTGAAATTTTTGTGTATTTATCATTCATCAATTATTGAAATTTTCAATAGTTTAAAATTAATAATCCTTATTGTATTTGTGGATTATCAAAGAATACTCAACTAATTTTTCAAGCTATCCATATGTCTAAAAATGTATCAATAATTTTTAATTTTTTGTTTTGTTTCAGTTGATGTAAAAAAAAAAAATCAATTGTCAATATAAACAATTGTCAAGTGATTCTTCTCCCTTTTATAAAACATAATTAAAGTTAGTGTGAAACTTAACTTCTTAGCTGTCAGTTTTGTTTAAGATTTGTGCATGATTAATTATTTTAGGTGTATCTTTTAGATTTTAGATGAAGTAACTATACATACTTTATGCAGTATTGAGCACAGGAATAAGATTTGTGAAATTGAGTACCTTTATCCCTTTCTTACTAGTCTGTTCAAACCTTGCAATATTTGAAAGTGTTATGTTGATTTTTTTACAATTTTTTGTTAAATTGAGTACTGAAGCCTAAAATTAAGCATGAATATAGTAAGTCGTGCTGCTTTAGTAAATTTTGAATTTATTTCTTGATTGGAACTTAGCTGCATAATTTGATAAGTTGTCGTTATTATATACTCTCTTTGATGTACTAGCGTTTCAATAATATGCAACTCCTTGAAATAGACATCTTGCCAATTAATTTGATCCTATATATTCTGCGCATCATATCAATAAAATTCTAAAAATATATTCTCAAATTATTCCAAAGAAGTGTTTAATCTCAAGAGTTAATTTTAAAATATATCGGACTCAAAATGGATTTAATAAGTTTCATAATTGTCCGATCTGTTTTAAAATCTATGCCCTTAGCTTTAATATCCGTGTGCGGACACTTTAAGATCCGTGCACACAAATCTTAAAGCGGACACCCGTCAGACCCAAATTTATCTCGAAAACTGGAGATAGAAATACTATGTTTGACTTATCAATTACAATAACATTTTTGTTTTCCTTCTTTTAACATGCATGCTTTAAATAACAAAAAACTTTAGATATAAAGTGAATTGACATTGATTAATGTAATTATTGTAAAAAAATGTGGAGTATGAAGTACGGCTTTGGCGACGATCAGAGTGCTTCCGACGCAAAATGACAAATTAAATCAGAAGTTCAGAACCTACTTATGGTTCAAATGAGAGCCACGTGAACAATCTATGGGGATATTGTTCAGGAATCAGAACATTTAAATAATAAAATGTCCGGATACATATCTATTCTCCTAGAAGAGAGAAAAAAAGTAATCTCTGATCTGTAAATTAAAAAGATGTGAGAGAAAAAATAAACAATAATTTCTGGCCTGTGGGCTTCACTAAATAACATTTTTTTTTTTTGATAAAAAACAATACTTTTAGAAATGCACATGACAGCGCACAATTTTCAAATGGAATCTTGTTTTGTGGGCGTTGAATTTGATAGGGAAGCACAGTAATCTTTCCAACCATAACCATAACAATTCAAATTCAATTACTCTTCCAATAAAATAATTAATTCCAAGCTGCCTCATTTTAAAGAGGACATCAATATAGATTGAATCATTGAAGGAGAGAGCAAAAGAGAGAGAGAGAGAAATTAAGAGGCAAGATGAAGGAGACGGTAGTGCTCTATGCTGGCATGGGCGTTGGGCACCTGGTACCAATGGTTGCACTTGCAAAGCTCTTCCTTAGGCACAACCTCGCTGTCACAATTGTGACTGTTGATCCACCACCGACATCCGGCTCCAGCGCAAAAGTCATCTCGAGCTTCGCTTCGGCCAACCCATCGATCTCATTCCATATCCTTCCTACCATCCCTATCCCTGCTGAAGCTAGCCACAACCCTTTTGGCCGGATGTTCGATATCCTGCGAGGAGGCAACTCAAATCTTCTTGATTTCTTAATTTCCATTTCGAAAGCTTCCTCTGTTCGCAGCATTGTGCTTGACATGTTTTGCACGGCGGCGCTTGAAGTGACTGTTAAATTGGGTATCCCGACCTACTTTTTCATACCCTCTCCTGCCTCTGTTCTTGCCGTCTTCTTACATGTAGCGGTTCTTGACAAAACTCTATCTACCTCTTTCAAGGACATGGGAAAAACGCCAATTGATTTCCCGGGGCTTCCACCTGTAAAAGCATCTGATTTACCACAAAATGTGCAAGACCGATCAAGTGAAACCTACAAAACACGCATTGCGAACTGGCCACGATATGTTGAAGCTGATGGGATACTCCTCAACACCTTCGAGGAACTCGAACCAAAAGCCATGAAGGTTCTGAGAGCCGGGCTGTGGAGCCACAACATGCCGCCGGTTTATTGCGTAGGACCATTGATTACTCAAAGTGAAGGTAGCGGCAGGGAAGCGAAACACGAGTGCCTCACATGGCTCGATTCCCAGCCAAAACGGAGCGTGGTTTTCCTGTGTTTCGGCAGCATGGGTGCTTTCTTACCAGAGCAGGTTAAAGAAATTGCAGTTGGGTTAGAAAATAGCGGTCAGAGGTTCCTCTGGGTGGTGAAGATCCAGGAAGACCCGAATAAGCTCCTTGAGTCGCAGTCCGAGCCCGATCTGGATACCGTCTTACCAGAGGGGTTCCTTCACCGGACCAAAGACTGTGGCATGGTTGTGAAATCATGGGCTCCTCAAGCTCAGGTTCTACAACACGAGTCGGTTGGTGTGTTCGTGAGCCATTGCGGGTGGAATTCAACACTAGAGGCAATCACTTATGGAGTGCCAATGATATGTTGGCCGATGTATGCCGAACAGAGATTGAATAAGGTGATCTTGGTGGAAGAGATGAAGATTGCGGTCGTGATGAATGGGTATGACGAGGGGTTGGTACGGGCTGAAGAGGTTGAAACCAAGGTTAGGTGGCTAATGGAGTCTGAAGGAGGGAAGGCACTGAAAGAGCGCATGGCGGCAGTAAAGCAGGAGGCTGCCGAGGCACTCGGAGAAGGGGGTTCTTCTTCTCAAGCGTCTGTTCAGTTCCTTAAAGATCTAGAAGAATAAAATAGGACTTGAATAGATGGTGATGCCAAATGTTTCTCTTGTTTCATCAGAAAAATTAGAATAATTTCCATCAATTTGTTTTAGTAAACTTTCTGCCTATTTCGTATAAATTTACTTTATGACATTATTATTGACTCAAGGTACTGAAACTTGGCAATTGTAATTCATGAGCTAGAAAAATTAGATTTCTGTTTTAATTACTAAAACTACAATAATTTGATGGTTAAATGTTCCAAATGAGGATCAACCATTCATCAGCTTTATCTCAAATTGGCAAATCGTAACATGTGTGATTGAATTACAAAAATTAAAACAATCAAAAAAAAGAAAAAAAAGAAAGAGACATGTTCAAGATCAGCTAAGGCAACGTAGAACCTAATCTATTGTCCTAAAAGAGGGAAAAAAGTACTTTGTAATGCTGTGAGAAGCTTGGGTCCGGTGTCCATCAAACTCAAATTGAGTTTCATAGATTTCATAACTGTCCGATCCACTTTAAGATCTGTCCGCACGAATATTAAAACAAACGCAAATGGATATAAAAGCGATGCACACAGATCTTAAAGCGGATCGGACGGTTATGAAATCCATGAGACTAAGTTTGAGTCTGATGGGCATCGGGCCCAAGCTGCTCCCCGTAATGCCAGTTTTACTTGAAACGAGAGTTTTTCTTTTCAGAAGTCAGTAATCTCTGATCTGTAAATTAAAAAGTGAGATGAAAAAAAGGTTTTGATGTAAAAGGGCCAAATTAAAATCAGGGACTTGACTGATCGTGGCCTGGAATTCGCATCCTCTGAGATATCTCAAACTTTGCGTGACGTTAGGAAATATCTTAACTGTTTAAATAGTTTAGCACGAATCTCAGAGTAAAAATATTACTGCCTCTGCGCTATTCACGAATAGGCACCGAACACGTCGGTCACACAAAAATTGAGATATCTTAGAGTATACGCACTCCGTGCCATGGGGGCTTCACAAATGACAATTTTTTTTTTTTTTGGCTTTGATAAAAACAAACAATAATTTTGGAAATGCATATGACAGCGCCTAGCAAAACAAGTGTTCCTACCATAAAAATTCAAATTCAATTATTCTTCTAACAAAACAAGTAATTCCAAACTGCCTCATTTTTGGGAGGACATTATTATAGATTGAATCATTTTTGAGAGAGAAAGAGTGAGACGCAAGATGAAGGAGATGGTATTGCTCTATGCTGGCCTGGGCGTTGGGCACCTGGTGCCAATGGTTGCACTTGCAAGGCTCTTCCTTAGGCACAACCTCGCTGTCACAATTGTGACCGTTGATCCACCACCGACATCGGGCTACAGCGCAAAATTCATCTCAAGCTTCGCCTTTGCCAACCCGTCAATCTCATTCCATATCCTTCCCACCATCCCTATTCCTGCTGAAGCTAGCAACAACCCTTTTGGCCGGATGTTCGACATCCTGCGAGGAGGCAACTCAAATCTTCTTGATTTCTTAATTTCCATTTCAAAATCCTTCTCTGTTCGCGGCATTGTGCTTAACATATTTTGCACAGCGGCACTTGAAGTGACTGATAAATTGGGTATTCGGACATACTTTTTCGTGCCCTATCCTGCTTCTGTTTTTTCTGTCTACTTACATCTCACGGTTCTTGACAAAACTCTCTCTACCTCTTTCAAGGACATGGGAAGAACGCTAATTGATTTCCCGGGGTTTCCACCGGTACGAGCAACTGATTTACCACAAATTGTGCAAGACCGATCAAGTGAAACCTATAAAACACGCATGGCGAACTGGCCACGATATTTTGAAGCTGATGGGATACTCCTCAACACCTTCGAGGAACTTGAACCAAAAGGCATGAAGGTTCTGAGAGCCGGGCTGTGGAGCCACAACATGCCGCCGGTTTATTGCGTAGGACCATTGATTACTCAAAGTGAAGGTAGCAGCAGTGAAGCGAAACACGAGTGCCTCACATGGCTTGATTCCCAGCCAAAACGGAGCGTGGTTTTCCTCTGCTTTGGCAGCATGGGTTCTTTTTTACCAGAGCAGGTTAAAGAAATTGCAGTTGGGCTCGAAAATAGCGGTCAGAGGTTCCTTTGGGTGGTGAAGATCCAGGATGACCCAAATAAGTTCCTTGAGGCGCAGTCCAAGCCCAATTTGGATACCATCTTACCAGACGGGTTTCTTGACCGGACCAAAGACCGTGGCATGGTTTTGAAATCATGGGCTCCTCAAGCTCAGGTTCTACGACATGAGTCGGTTGGTGTGTTCGTGAGCCATTGCGGGTGGAATTCAACACTAGAGGCAATCAGTTACGGAGTGCCAATGATATGTTGGCCGATGTATGCCGAGCAGAGATTGAATAAGGTGATCTTAGTAGAAGAGATGAAGATTGCGGCTGTGATGAATGGGTATGATGAGGGGTTGGTACGGGCTGAAGAGGTTGAAGCCAAGGTTAGGTTGCTAATGGAGTCTGAAGGAGGAGGGAAGGCACTGAAAGAGCGCATGGCGGCAGTAAAGCAGGAGGCTGCTGAGGCGCTTGGAGAAGGGGGTTCTTCTTCTCAAGCGTTTGTTCAGTTCCTTAAAGAATTCATAAGAGAAAATAGGACTTGAATAGATGGTGATGCCAAATGTTTCTCTTGTTTCATCAGAAAAATCAGAATAATTTTGATCATTTGTTTTAGTAAACTTTCTGCATATTTCGCATATATTTACCTTATGACATTATTATTGGCTCAAGGTACTGAAACTTGGCAATTGTAATTCATGAAATAGAGAAGTTAGATTTCTGTTTTAGTTACTAAACCTACAAATATTGGATGGTTAAATGTTCCAAATGAGGATCAACCATTCATCGGCTTTATCTCAAATTGGTAAATCGTAACATGTGTGATTGAAATATAAAAAAACAAAAGAAAAAGAAAGAGACATATTCAAGATCATAAGCTTTTCCAAATCCATCCGTCCAACATTTTGTGTGCAAGTATCTCGAAACAGCTTATTTTTCTGTGCACGAATCTCGAAACAATTCAACAGTCGGATTTAGAAAAAATAGAGATTTTCGAGTAGTGCTCACAGATGAAGAATCACAGAATTAGATTCAATCCATTTAAGACCAGGAACTAGGCACCGTGCTGTGTCTCTCTCAGCCACAAATCTAACCACGCTACCTGCATCAATGAATGTTCTAACAACTGTATCCATGTGGCTAATAAAATCCTGGTCTGAGGTTGTACTACTGGCTGACAGCATTGAAAGGCTTCAGACAATTGCTGATACATGAGTAGGCCCATCAATTGCCACTCTTATGGGCCTTCTTTCAATTTCGGCCCTCTTTAATCCTATGTAATTAGCTAGCTGTGTTCTGGGGCCGGAAGCTATGTAATTGAATCCAGTTTAAGTTATCAGACCAGTATCAGACCATGGGCACTGCAGTTATCTGATTAACAGAAATGCACTTCCAAAATCCCAAATTAATTAATTTAATAAAACCTGTTAATTCAACATCCTAGCATTCGTAACCATGATTCTGAAACTCAGAATCGGAATCGGAATCGGAATCGGTACCTTGACTGTGGAATTAGAATCGGATGAATTGGCCGAGTTGACTTGAAAACTTTGATTTTTTTTAGCAGAAAGTCGGTTTTGTAGCCCGTTTTGTAGCCAAAAGACCCAAAACATAGGAAATAATTGGTAAAAAAATAATTTGTAATAAAACTATGTTAAGACGAAATATTACACTAAAATAATTCACTAATTATATAATGTAATACAAGCTTTAAAAATTAAACACACTTTTTATTGCAAGAAGCTATGCCGAGCTGGCTAAATCATCTCATCGTCCTTTGTATTAAAATACAAATAGGGATATTGTTGTACATAACCAAAAGAGGAAGACATTAATGTTGTGTCAAATGAAGAATTATTAATATCCTTATATCCAACATATGGATTGTATGTGCTAGCAGAACTGTAGTCTGTATGTACTCCATATGAAGATGAGCTTGAATTATATCCCCCACTGAGCTCTTAGGTCCCGTACATACTATCATAAGAATTAATATTTCGATTTCTTGCCGTTAGTTCATTGACATCTCTATACCGTGTTCCTGTTCGTTCACTATCTGAGGTAGGGCCCCGTGGTTGTTTTCTTTATTGGTGGATTGATTCAGAATCTGTGTTTTGAATTTCCAAATATGTACTAGGAATGCCATCTTATGCATCTCTACCACCATTGCCACTTCTTGAATTATTGTTACTGCCCTCATCATCAGAGACATCATCTAACCACTTGTTGTCCCTATCATCAAGGACAGCGTCTTCTTCCTCTCTGATATTAAAATAACAATTAGAATTAATTAACTATTTGTTTTAGTAGTTTTAATGTAATTAAAAGAAATTCTATCACCTGATCCAACTTTGAAGCGGATCATCTTCATGAAATATTTGATCAAGATCAATGTTCTTATTCGAGTCATGATCATGTGTTCATCTCAATTGTCTTTCTCTTAGACACATGTTGTAGGCTAAATACAAGATGCATGAGCCGGTCCATTTTCAAACGATTTATTATTTTTGTGTGGATCAAAGCGAATGTTGACCAATTTCTCTCACAATGTGAGGAAGATACTGTCTGTCTTAAAATTCGAACGACAATAGGTGCTAAATGTGGACATTCTTCTCTTGCATACACATACTCCACCATTCAGCCGAAGGGCCTTGTTGTACTGCTGCTAACATTTTCTCGGTAGAGAATGTTCCTAATCTTCTATGATATTGTTCAGCCAACAAAAAAATTTATCCTCATAGTGTGTATATATATTTTTATTCGAAAATAATATTGTTTATTCCATATCAATAAAGTTTGACAATAGCGATTTACCTCTCTTTTTGAGCTAATTTATTTGTGCAAATCAGGTTGTACTCTTACAATGACATTTCGAACTCCTCTCATTACTTCATCATCATTTTGAACTGCTTGTGAGAATTGGAATCACGGATTGAGAAAATATCCTGAAAAGTTAATGATATTAGATAAGTATTAATAAAAAAAAATTAAAATAGCTTGCTAATTTTAAATAAATATTTCACCTGCTGCAAGTATATCTCGGTGAAGTATTTGTTCCCTATCTTTTGTCGATAATTTTCCACCAATGTTTGCTACGTCTTGCACCGAGACTCCTTTTAATTTACTTTTTTACACGATCAATTGCTTCATATAAAAAAACTCATTTCTGCTTTATGATCACAATCAACCATTCGTAACACTTTAACTAGTGACTCAAATAGTTGAATTGTCTCGTCAACATAAATACAATATATCTTTCATTAAGCAAGAGATATCTCACATTTTCAGCACCTTTTTTGTCCTTTGATTTCAACTTTCGAACTTGTTCAATCCAATTTGACTTTAGACCCATCTCTAGAAGTGCATCCTTAAATGTGTATATGCTCTGCAACGTAATGAAATTTGTTACAAAGTGTATGATAGCAGGCCTGAGCAACTCCCAATTGTTGGTAGCTTCATGCATCAAGTTAAGAGCCCACTATTGATTATATATAAAATTTGTAAAATTTTGTACCTTTTGAACAACATCTTTTATTTCATCAACGTTACCAATATCTTCTAACATGAAATCAATACAGTAGGCGGCAAAGGGTGTAACAAACAAAAATTAACTAAAATCTAATAAAATAAAATAAAATAAAATATTAACTTAATGAGTGATTAAATTATAGAGAACAAAATATGAGCTAACTACTGACTTGAACTTATTTAAAATAAAAACTAATATTTCAAATAAACATTGAGCACCTGAATTAATCTTGAAAATCAAAATAACTTTTCGCAACTTTAGCTTCCTACTGCTTAGATGCTGCTTTAAACAAAAAATGCCTGCTTTATGTTCTTTGAACTTATGAAGTTTGGTCTCCAAATTTGTGTTCTGTGAAGTTACGAAGTTTGGTCTCCAATATATATAATATAAAAGTAACTTTGGTGTCTCACTTTTCTAACATATAGCATGCACTAATTTTTACTTTAGTCAAATCAAAAAAAGAAAAGTAATCACATGCATATAGCAACGCTCACTAATTTACAAATTATAGCTTCCTGTGAACTTATGAAGTGGTCTCCAATTTGTATATTATAAAAGTAACTTTTACTTTAGTCAAATCAAAAAAAGAAAAGAAAAAACAAACTAAGTCACATGAATATTGTCTCAAATATACCATCTCAAATATATATACTGTCAAATATGCAGTCAAATATGCATGCCTAAGAAATTTCATATAGAGTCATGCATTGTCTACAAATCACATAGAGTCAAATATACTGTCGGAATCGGCTAGAACTCAGTCAAACTCGGTCAGACTCTGTATGACTCGCCCAGAAAATCGGCTAACTCGGCCGAGTCAGATACTGTTCATCCGATTTTTGCTAAAAAATTGTATAGACGAGAAACTCGGATAAAAATCGGACCGGACTGGGCCGATTCCGAGTTGACTTGGAATCGGCCGATTTTCAAAACCATATTCATAACATCATATTTCGATCTAACGAACATTGAACTCTGGTTTTAATCAGTTAAAATAGAAGATTCTCGACAAAATGTGCCAATCTTTTGCAATAGATTCAGAGGCTTGATCTCCACATTTCTTTTAAAAAAAACATATATTATTGTCGTTCCGTGAATGACCAGAACCTCTTTATTATTTGTAAATAACTCCAGTTTTGTTAATGCCCAACACAGAAGTGTTAATTAAGCGAAAATGAAGCAAAGTTACTGTCGGAAATGATCAAGATCGGTCGGGAAAAGAAAAACCAAATGATTTTAATCATATTCCTTAAATCCTTAAATATAATCATGTGCATATTGTTTATTTATTTATTGTTCAGATCAAAATATAATCATATTCCTTAAATACTTCCAATTTAACAATATTGAAAGCTATTAGGCATTTTTATTAAAAAAATATTTATTTATTATTTTGGTCTACGCAGAAGATCATGCAGGAACTTTGCTAAACTAATTCGCCTCCTGACAATCATTTTAATTGCTCTTTTAATTTTCTTATAACATTAAGTTGAGCTCCTTTTTGTTAAACTAATTAATTTATATAAAGGTTAATTGTCTATAAAGTTAAAAGGAGACAGGTTTTAGTGATATGCATCAGTTCACTATCAGTAAACCAATATAATGGAATTTTTTTTATTCCCAAATTGTCATCCAGCACTAACATATGATACAGAATATTGAACACTATATCCGGAAAAAGAACAAAATCTGTCAGAAAAAAAATTAGGTGAAGTTCATCCTTTTAAATGTATATGATATATATATATCACCATGTTCAACAGTAAAATTTTAAGAAGTCGCATGCATATATATAAGAGGTCATATTAATTGGAAAATTAGAAACAGAGGAGAGATCGCTTAGCAGATAGAATTAAATATTACTTATTGAGTGAGCCTATGGTACTATGCATAGCACGGATGGGTCCGTACTACGGTTCAATATCTTCGTTTTCAAAATTCTGACGGTCGATCTGAACCGTTCAACATGTTTTCCATATCAATATGTACTTGCTGACCAAATTTTACATTTTTTAGAATTTATTTACTATTTTTTTTAGATAAGCAGAAAATCACTGTTTTGGATGGTCAAGAATTTTCAGATCAAGTGATTTTCTACCTATCTAAAAAAATAGTAAAAAAATTCTAAAAAATATAAAATTTGATTAGCAAGTACATATTTATATGGAAAACATGTTGAACGTTCGGATCGACCGTTAGAATTTTGAAAACGAAGATATTAAACCGTAGTACGGACCCATCCGTGCTATGCATAGTACCATAGGCTCACTCACGGAAAAGCAAGCATGCCAGTCATATTATGAGGGACCCAACTAATAAAATCTCTATCCCAATCAAGACTACAGAAATTTCCGGAAATGCAAATTCAAAAGAAAAATAATAATTCCTGCAAAACTTTAATGAAAATTCAACACTGACACAATTCAAAATGAACTAGTTAATTCATAAGTACACAAGGTCTCTGTCCCCAACAAATAACTTGGCAGCTCCAAATATCCCAAGAACTCAAAGAAAGCTGCTTCTGATGAGCCCCCTTCTCTCAATGCCTCCAAACCATTAATTCTATGAGAGCTCGCATTGTTTCTCAACGCTTTACCTCCTTCCGATTCGATCAACCATTTCATTTTCTCAGCCAATTCATCTCTTGAAACCAGCCCTTCATCACAACCTTTGAGCTCAACTGCAATTTTTATTTGCTCAATCAAAAAGACTCTATTCATCTTCTGCTCTGCAAACAGTGGCCAGCAGATAATTGGTACAGCATTAGTTATCGCCTCCAGTGCTGAGCTCCAACCGCAGTGACTCACAAAACCCCCAACTGACTCATGTTGCAAAATCTCAACTTGTGGGGCCCACGACTTCACCACGATGCCCTGTTCTTTTGTCCGGTCCAAGAACCCTTCTGGCAACAGTACATTTAAGTCTGGCTCAGACAGTGGGTCATATGGCATTTTTGGGTCATTACTTGGTGGATTGCGTACCACCCATACGAACTTTTGGCCACTCTTCTCAATCCCCAAAGCTATTTCTCTCAATTGCTCGACTGAGAATTTGCCAGCACTGCCGAATGAAAGATACACCACACTCTTCTTTGGCTGGGCATCCAGCCATATAAGACATGGATGATTAACTATCTCATTGTCATCAAGTGCAGTGACCAATGGCCCAATGCAATAAACAGGCGGTGTCGGTCGGGTTGAAAGGCTGAGCCCATCTTTCAAAGTTTTCACTGCCTGATGTTCTAGAGACTCAAATGTATTGATGAGAATTCCTTTTACCTCGAGCATTCGGCTAAACAATTTAATAAAGATGTTGTGGTCCTCGGTGTCAAACTCTAGCACCCGGGATGGTAAGTCAGAAGCATGCAGTAGGGGAATGCCAGGAATGATAATTGGGGTTTCCCCAACATCTTTCTTTCTCCTGTCCCAAGTTGGGATAAGTTCTGGTAAGCGAAGGAACACAGCAAGGGCATTTGCTCCAGATGGATAAAATATATATGTAGGGATGCCGAGCTCAGCTGCAACATCCAGTGCATCAACACAGAAGACATCAACTACTAGTGCAGCAATAGATGCCGTTTCTGACAGGGATTGAAGGTATGATTTAAGTTCCCTGTTGTTTGCTCGTATAGTATGTAACATGTTGCTAAGTGGTGCTGCGGCAGATTGAGGCAGAAATGGGAGCAGCGGGAGAAGGTTAAATGAGATTTCCGGATTGGTGGATGAGACTTTAGAGATGAATTTTTCGGTGGAGGTAGGCATGATCGGAGGGTTTAGTACAGCGATGTCGATGGAGACGCGGTGATTCATAAACAACTTGGCTAGCTGTACCATTGGTATCATATGGCTTACACCCATGGTAGGGTAGAGCACTACCTTGATCTCCTTCATTGATCAGAATAGATTTTGGAAGTGTGTTTTTGTGTAAGATGGTTGTAGAAGTGATAGAAGATATATCAGTGAGATACAGTTACAGTTTAGAGTTTGATCCCTTCGTTGAATTTTATAATTGGGGCGGCAAGAAAGAGTTGTCAGGAAGGAAGATTCGTTTTATATTTTGGATTGCAAAATTTTCATTTTTCCAATGTTCAGCTTTGGGAACTAAATTTTATTTGAGGCTTTTTTATTTTTTATATAATTTTTTGAGGAAACAAAATTTGACTTAGGAAGATCAAATATTTAGGTCGGGTAGTATGACAATTTCAGCCGTGAGGCCCAAGAAATAATGGAATGGGACATTATCTTAACATCCACAAAATTCCAAATTTGCTTTTTTGTCTCTCAAGATAAAAGTGCCCGTAAGAAGCGTCAGCCGAGACGATCAACATCACGGTTATCAGTCTCATCACCCAATGGAGTTCAAACAGGAGGCGCAAATGGCTCAGATATTATCTGACAGTATTCAAATTCGTATTAGATATGAGTATCCTATATTCAAATATCGGTATAGATACTTATCTAGTTTTAAATTTTTATTATACGTATCCGAATAATAAATATATAATATATAGTTTAATATATATTATGAAAGAAATTATGTTATTCTCTATTATAAAAAGCAGATATCCGAATCTGTATATATTTAATATCCGATATGTATCTGTATCCATCTAATATCCAATCCATATCTGTATCTGAAAAAAAAAAAAACAGATACATATATGATTTTACCACAATCTGATCTATTTGCACCCCTAAGTGCAAAGCATGAAAAGATGATCCGTATATGTATGTGTATCTGATCCATTTGCACCCCTAAGTACAAAGCACGAAAATTGAGCAGAGACGACTTCTGCCAGTAAGGTATGCTTATTCTTTTTCAAGAGAGGACATATTTTGTATAATTATTAATTTATAGTTATTGAGATTTGAATTCAAGATCTTTCAAATACAAAATAGAGTCTTAATTATTAGACTACAAAAACACATTTTGTATTTTATGGGAGGAACTAAACTATATAAAAACCTTGAGAAAATTAAAATTCAATTAAATTTCAACATATGTAATTAAAATTTTTAAAATCATAAGGTGGCTCAGCACCTTCTGAGCTAAGTGTAGATCCGCTGCCCCAGACTTTTCTTACTATTATGTTACCACTTTTCTGTTCCTTGGATTATTCATTGACAACCTTGTTCTTTCTCTTGGTGCATCTCCTTTTTAAGCGTTTATTATAAAGAATAATTATTTGAGTGCCCTCACTTTAGTACATACAAAATTTTCACACTTATTTAGAGAAATTATGTACTATGGTCCCTACTAATTATTATTCTAAAAATATATTATATAGTTCCTACTCCCTACTAAATATTATTTCAAAATTCCTACAACACTTTTTCTCTATGGGCCTCACTAATTATACGATCTCCCCTTTCTTTGTCCCCGCACTCTGTCTCACGTCAACTTTTATAGATATAAATATTTGGAAGATAAAATATTAATACTTAAAAAATAAGATATTAATACTTTGATATGTAACTTTTATGATCATCTCATTTCCAGTTCCTTAATCGTTTCCACGTCAACCTTCTTTTTATGAAGCCCCGTGTCAACCTGAAAAGTGCTTCGTCTCTATCAAAGATGGTCGCATGTATCTGGTGCCAAGTGCCATGCATGCAGACCCTTGCAGTTCATGAGTAGGTAAATGTTATCTCTCACATAGAGATAATTGAAGGAGAGGAAGCACTTTTCAGGCAGATCTGACACGATCAGACGGTTCTGGCGGAAAAGTGTTGTTAAGAATAGAGTTAAATTAATTTTATCTTATTGTGATATAAATTTTTTTTGGTCATCTTACCCTGAAATTTTTTTTACATACTTGCTTATTCTACATGTTGTGGAAGTACCTAAAATTAATTTTATACGGATATGAATATAAATTTCCATTCAATCAGCACAGTATCCATTAACACCCCTAACTAAAGCCTACAATCAAGCATAGCGAATTTAGTGTTTTGATCAACACGTCGTATTGTGTTAAGCAGTGACGCTATACTTCAATACTCAAAAGGTAATTGCTCAAGCAAGCAAGCTGAATTTTCTCCCTAGAAATTTGAACCAGTTGAATTTCTAGTCCTGCTAGTAGTTTTTTTTTTTTTAATTCTGTAGACCTTTTGATTTCGAGACTTTGAATCTTAATTACGTGTCCATGTGGTGAAAATCTATAAATCCCACAGTAAATGGACACTAACATATTCAAAGTTTTATATGTGAGAGCAAGAATTTCTTTGTCATTTTCAATCGGCGCCTAAAATGGAACCAAACAACAAGTACAAGATTTTTATATTTAATTTCTACATATCTGTCCCTCTCAGAAAAAATATATTTATATGTACGTTGCTTGATAATTTTATTTTTATTCATTTCAGGATTGCTGTGGTAACAGGTGGGAACAAAGGTATAGGGCTAGAAATATGCAAGAAACTTGCTTTTAATGGAGTACATGTTATTCTAACAGCAAGAGATGAGAAGAGAGGCAAGGAGGCAGTAGAGGAGCTTACCAGAGATTATGGTCTGACGAATATAATCTTTCATCAACTGGATGTTACTGATCGTTCCAGCATTGAATCTTTAGCTGGTTTTGTCAAAAACCAGTTTGGAAAATTAGATATTCTGGTATATAAACTGAATATGTATTTTTACAGATATACCCTGAATATATAGTGTGCACAAATTAAATAATGTGCATTTACTAACAAATTGTGTTAACAGGTCAACAATGCAGCGGTTGGAGGATTTGAGGTCACAAAGACAATTGATGAAAAGGTACATTCATTAATAACATATATGGTAATGAGAATTCATTTTTTAAATTAGGTTGCTTTTACTGGTATATGCAAGTTAATATTTAATGATGTTTTTACAGCTTCCACAACAAGAGAGGGCTGCAATTTTTCTAAATAACATGATAGACAGCCACGAGAAAGCTGGTGATTGCTTTAAAACGAACTATTATGGAGTCAAGAATATGATGGAAGTATTTTTGCCGCTTATACAATTATCCAATTTTAGAAGAATAGTGAATGTCTCATCGAATCACGCACGGCTACAGGTAAATTTTTCAAATTACTCTAGAGAACATGTTAATGCATGAATAAATTACTTAGGCACCTACTATTTTGTTTTGTTTATACAGGGTGTGAACAATGACAAGGTTAGGGGTGAACTTGAGGATATTGATAACCTAACAGTGGAGAGGATCGAAGATCTTGCAAAATCTTTTCTAAAATCTGTTAAAGACAATACATTTGGATTGGAGGAAAATAGATGGATGCCAGGTTATCAATTATATCGCTTGTCGAAGATTTTAATGAATGCCTACACAAGAGTTGTTTCAAGAAGTTATCCCAGTGTAACCATTAATTGTGTGCATCCAGGTTTTGTCAACACCGACTTAAGTTTACACGCCGGGGCTCTAACTGTGAGTGAAGGTGCTGAAGGCCCGGTGATGGTTGCTCTGGCTAAACGAGGTCGAGGGCAACACACTGGTCAGTTCTATGATCGGAATCAGATCTCCACCTTTTAGCTAATTATATTAATTTGGATCTTATGTTTACAGTTCAGGGGAAAATCTAATTAAGCCACGTACCCATATAAATTAGAAATTTATAGTTTTGTTCTTTATATTTTGTATTTTTTATGAGAACATATACTTTTTTGATCCGTTATAAAATAAAATTACTACAGTATCTTATTCAGCCTCCCAATTAATCTCAATTTTCTAGTTCCATCTTGATAGTTATGTTTGAAGCTTTTGTTTAATATTCATCTAGAATTGCTAATTCAGATTTTCTGAGTATAATTGACTACAATATATAAGATATTTAACAATTGTGTATATACCAGTTTATGTGTCCCCCTAAAGTGAGCAATTCTACCCATAATGCATAGCTTTCAAGGTAAATTGAGGTGGAAATGGGGAAACAGAGGAGAGAGCGCATAGCTGATAGAATTAAATCAAAAATAAATGTTTACTAATTATTTGCTTCCATCAAACATATATTGTGAAATAAATCCAAACAACCGAAAAGTAAGCATACCAGTCATATTACGAGGGACCCAACTAAATAAAATCACTATCACCATCAAAAGACAAAAAAAAATCTTCCTAGAGAAATTTCTGGAAATGAAAATTTAAAAAGAAAAATAATAATTCCGGTAAATTTTAATCAAAATTCAACACTGGCACAATTCAAAATGAACTAGTTAATTCATACTACACATGGTCTTTATCCCCCAACAAATAACTTGGCAGTTACAAATATCCTAACAACTCCAAGAAAGCTGCTTCTGATGAGCCCCCTTCTCTCAATGCCTCCAAGCCATTAATTCTATGAACACTCGCATTGTTTCTTAACGCTTTACCTCCTTCCGATTCGATCAACCATTTCATTTTCTCAGCCAATTCATCTCTTGAAACCAACCCTTCATCACAACCTTTGAGCTCAACTGCAATTTTCATTTGCTCAATCAAAAAGACTCTATTCATCTTCTGCTCTGCAAAAAGTGGCCAGCAGATAATTGGTACAGCATTAGTTATCGCCTCCAGTGATGAGCTCCAACCGCAGTGACTCACAAATCCCCCAACAGACTCATGTTGCAAAATCTCAACTTGTGGGGCCCACGACTTCACCACGATGCCCTGTTCTTTTGTCCGGTCCAAGAACCCTTCTGGTAACAGTACATTTAAGTCTGGCTCAGACAGTGGGTCATATGGCATTTCTGGGTCATTACTTGGTGGATTGCGTACCACCCATACGAACTTTTGGCCACTCTTCTCAATTCCCAAAGCTATTTCTCTCAATTGCTCGACTGAGAATTTGCCTAAACTACCGAATGAAAGATATACCACACTCTTCTTTGGCTGGGCATCCAGCCATTTCAGACAAGGATGATTAGCTTTCTCATTGTCATCAGGAGCAGTGACCAATGGCCCGATGCAATAAACAGGCGGTGTCGGTCGGGTGGAAAGGCTGAGGCACCCATCTTTGAAAGTTTTAACTGCCTGATGTTCTAGCGACTCAAATGTATTGATGAGAATTCCTTTTACCTCCAGAATTCTCTGGCACAAATTAATAAAGATCTTGTGGTCCTCGGTGTCAAACTGTATCACCCTGGCTGGTGTGTCAGATGCATGCAGCAGGGGAATGCCAGGGATGACAATTGGGGTTTCCCCAACATCTTTCTTTGTCCTGTCCCAAGTGGGGATAAGTTCTGGTAAACGAAGGAACACAGCAAGGACGTTTGCTCCAGATGGAAAAAATAAATATGTAGGGATGCCAAGCTCTGCTGCAACATCCAGTGCATCAACACAGAAGACGTCAACTACTAGTGCAGCAATAGGTGCCGTTTTTGACAGGGATTGAAGGTATGATTGAAGTTCCCTGTTGTTTGCTTGTATAGTATGTAACATGTTGCTAAATGGGGTTGAGGCAGATTGAGGCGGAGGTGTGAGCGGCGGGAGAAGGTTAAATGAGATTTCCGGATTGGTGGAAGAGACTTTGGAGATGAATTTTATGGTGGAGGCAGGCATGATCGGAGGGTTTATGACAGCGATTTCGACAGAGACACTGTGGTTCATAAACAACTTGGCTAGTTGTACCATTGGTATCATGTGGCTTACACCCATGGTAGGGTAGAGCACTACCTTGACCTCCTTCATTGATCAGAATAGATTTTGGAAAAGTGTTTTTGTGTAAGATGGTTGTAGAAGTGATAGAAGATATATCAGTGAGATACAGTTACAGTTTACAAGCAAGAGTTTGATCCCTTCGTTCCATTTTATAATTGACGCGGGAAGAAAGAATTGCCAAGAAGGAAGTTTCGTTTTATATTTCTCCATTGTATTAGTTCCTTTCGCAGTTGATTTAGTAGCGTTGGAATACTAATTGACGAGCTACTGAGCTAGCGCGCGTCTCCATAATATTTTCATAAGATTTCTGGCTTTCAATGAAAATAAAAATTAAATTATCACCTGAGGGCTAACTTGAAAAAAAAAATTAAAAATTAATAATAGGAACCCACGTCCAAGGCGACAAAGAAACATACTGTGGTGGTACCTGTGAGGAGAGCAGTTTGGGTCCGATGTTCTTGGACTCAAAACTGAGTTTGATGGGTTTTGTAGCCGTTTAATCGGTTTTAAAATCTGTGTGCGGTGCTTTAATTTCCGTACAAGTTTGCTTAAATATCCGCACACACATACTCATCAGACGCAAATTTGAGTCCGATGTACATCCGACCCAAACTGCTCTCATCTGTGACACTTTTCTTTTTTCCCAATGTTCAGCTTTGGGAACAAAATTTTGGATTGAATTGGTAACGTAATCAGTTTTTTTTTATTTTTATTATTGGGACCAATATTTAATATCCTGCGGGCGTTTTGAAATGCAAATATAAAATAAAATAAATAAGTTGAAACCAGATTCCATAATATTTTCTGAGTAGAACTTAGGGTGTTCGTGAGTTCATCAAGTTTCTTTGTGAGTTCAACTTTAAAATCTATCAGATTGGTTTTAAATAACGAATTCAAATTAACAGTTTAAATTCTTCTACCATATGAGTGATGCGTCTACATACAAAAAATTTTAAATTTTTAAATTATTTTTTTATAGAGTTGGTTAAAAAGTCGTCCTAAAAATAAATGCATTAAAAAATTAGTCGGCCGAACGGACAAATCAAAATACAACTTGATAAAAAATATTTAGTAATTTATAGAACACATTAATTTTCATAAAAAGTTAGTCGGCCGAACGGACCCAGAAAATTTGAGGTTTTTTTTTTTGGAAAAATTGTGAAAATGCCACTTCAAATTTTGAAATTATCAAAATGCCACTCCAAACTTCATTAATTTGTAAAAATGTCACTCTAAATAATTAATAACTAAAATATCCTCGCACATCCATCTCCGCGTCCACCCCTCCGCCACCTCCTTCCACATTCTCTGCCGATCCGACCCTCGCCCGTCGCAAGAGGCGTAAGAAGCAGTTTTCGGATATGATTCCCCTCGCCCGCCTTTATATTCATCGCAACCTCTCCTCCTCGCAAGAAAGGTATTTTAGTCATTAATTATTTGAAGTGGCATTTTTACAAATTAATTAAGTTTGGAATGGCATTTTGACAATTTCAAAATTTGGAGTGGCATTTTCACAATTTCTCCTTTTTTTTTTTTTTTTTTGGTGGAAAAAAAAAAATTTGACTTAGAAAGATCAACTATTCTAGAAGGTTGTGTAGTAATAACAATTTCGGCCGTGATGCCCAAGAAACACTGGAGAGGGACATTATCTTAACATATAAAATTCCAAATTTGCTTAGTGCTTCTCAAGTCAAAAGTACCAGTAAGAAGCGTCAGCCGTGACGATCAACATCATGGTCATCAGTCTCATCACCCACTGGAGTGCAAATAGGGGAGCAAACGGGTCGGATATATTATCCAACTATATTCGAATTTATATTTGAAAATTAGATACAGATATTCGATATTTTAATATCTATGTAGATACGGATACATATATAATTTTAAATTTTAATTATACGAATATGAATAATAAATATATAATATATATTTTTTTTTTTTAAGTTGGCGGTTTAATCGCCAACAATATATTAATAAGAAAAATGTCTAGTTACAAGGGTTAATTACTCAAGTAATTCGCCCACAATTCCAGTACAATAAATCATTACATCAACTGCAAAAATAGCCGCCAGAAGGGCGCAATACAAAGCCCCTTGACTTGCCCCTTTCTCACCCATAATGTGCCCACATATTAACTTCCCCTGTCGTATCATTAATTAGTATATCCAGCAGTTTCCGCTTATTTGAAAAGAGACGTCTGTTTCTTTCCCTCCATAACGCTCAGTCTCCTGCTGCCCAAACCGAATTTGCAATAGAATTCATTGCCACGGTTCCTCTCCGGTTGTATAATATATAGTTTAATATATATTATGAAAAAAATTATGTTAATCACTATATAAAAAACGGTTATTCATATTTATATCCGTTTAATATATGATATGTATCTGTATCCATTTAATATCCAATCCATATCTGTATTTAAAAAATAAAAGTAAATACAAATATGATTTTATCACTATCTGATCCGTTTGCATCCTAAGTACAGAGCATGAAAATTGAGCATAGATGACTTCTTCCAGTAAAGGTCTGTTCATTCGTTTTCAAGAGAGGCTTTATTTTAATTAAACTTTTCTCAGGACCGTAACTAAAAAACTTAATTAGAGGAGATTAAAATTTAAAATATATAATTATTAATTTATAATTAGTGAGATTTGAACTCACAATCTCTAAAGTACAAAATAGAGTCTTAATCAGTAGACTATAAATACATATTTTGTGTTTTATGGAGGGAGTTGAACAAAACTTAAAAAAATAAAAATTAAATTAAATATTAACATATGTGATTAAATTTTTTAAAATCAAAAGATTGCTTAACATTCGTGTAGATCCGCCGCCCCTGACTTTAATCAGAAGATTAAATTAAATACCACTTTTCTGTTCCTTGGATTATTCATTGACTACAGCCTTAATCTTTCTCTTGGAGTCTTGGTGCATCTCCTTTTTAAGCGTTTATTATAAAATATATTAAAGTGGCACTTGCTAGAAAAAAAATTGTATTACACTTTATTCTCTTGAGTTATAACATTTTTTTAGAGGGAATTTTGTGTATCTCTCTCAAAAATATTGAAATTACGTATTTCCCTTCTAAAATTCATAATATCATATTTACCTTTTTAAAGTTCGAAAACTCACAAATTTATTCAAATTATTTATTTTTCTAATCAAATTTATTTTAAATTAACAAATTACCCATTTTATCCTTTTTCATCTTTTCTTTTAAGGATAGAAAAGATAGAAAAGGGTAAAATAGACAATTTATACATTTAAACTATGTTTTATTAGAAAAATCAATAAATCAGGTAAATTTGTGAGTTTTTTAACTTTAGAAGGGTAAATATGATGTTATAAATTTTAGTGGGAGAAATACGTAATTTCAAAGTTTTTGAGGGGATACATGAAATTCCCCTTTTTTTTATATTTCCATGACTTATTTCAAAAGTTATTTTCTTTTTTAATTGGAGATATAATAATCATTTATTATATGTACATACTCTTTAATTTTTGTTTGTTCAGATCACAAATATATTCATAGTAGAACTAACCTAGTTCTTAAGTTCACTAAGTTTTTTTGTGAACTTAATTCTAAAACCTATCAGATTGACTTCAAATAACGAATTCAAATCGTTGAAATCCTTATACCTTACGATTGATGCGTCTACATGCAAAAAATTTAAACTTTTTAATTAATTATGTATGGAATCAAGTGGTCAAAATTGTTCAAAAAATTAAATGCATTAAAATTAATTTAAAAACCACCCACTTTTGGCCGCTTGATTTAATACTAAATTAGTTCGAAAGTTTAAAATTTTTACATATAGATGCATAAGGGCTTCAACGGTTCGAATTTGTTATTTGAAGTTAATCCAATAAATTTTAGAATTAAGTTCTCAAAAAAGACTTTGTGAACTTAAGAACACCCTAGTTATACTCATATATTATGTGCAAGCACATTTTACTTAAATAATCATGCTCAACGGTTTGAATCAACGATTTAAACTTTGAAAATATAGAAAATGAGAAAGATAACTTTGTCCTAACTCAAGAGTAGTGTAATCAGATCCCTCCTCTTCGTAATTCTTTAATATATGCATGTGTAAGTACTATTTGTACGAGTTTCGAGTCATATAGATTTTATGGACAAATCAGAACTTCCCTAAATTTCTGGATGCATTTAATGTTGCATTGAAGTTATTAAGCTTTCCCGGCCTACGATATTATTTATTTATTTTTATTTTTTTGAGAAACAGGCCTACGATATTATTGCCGCCATGTCCTGTTAATTAGCTTTATCCAGATAAATCACAATTAAATTGTTTCTTTGATGCTAACCCCGAAATAATATGCAAAAACATTAATTCCATTGAATTCTAGACTCGCACGAAGATGCTTCCCTTCCCCTATTTTTTAAAACACGTATTAGGCTGTAATGTTGTCTATATTTTGCTTGTTTTGTGCTACTGGTATGTACCAGTTTGACTTTATCTGTTTCTTACTTTAGATGTTTGGAGTTGGTAACAGTGTGACTCATGGTTTGTAATGAAATTGGTGGAAAAATCCCACTTAATTTTTTTTTTTAAAAAAAAAAAAAGATGAGCTCATTTACCTGATTCATTAATGTACAGAAATATAACCATGTTCAGCAGTAAAATTTTAAGATGTCGTATACAGAAAAGATGTCATATTTTCTGGAGAGCAAAAACAGAGTAGAGCACGCATAGCAGCTAAATATTTACTTAATTATTTGCTTCCCTAAAACATAATAAGAAAGGTTTGTTAAATAAATTCAAACAACCACATCAAGCGTACTGATCATACTCCGAGGTCAAACCTAACTAAATTGGATCTCAAATTCTCAATCAACATTCACCTTCAAACGACAAGAAATCTTCCAGCAGAAATTTCCGAAAATGCAAATTTGAAAACTAATTCATACTTGCCAATTCATTCAAAATTCAACACTGACAACACAATTCAGCATGAAAACTAGATAGTTTATACTAGCACAAGGCCTTGAGAACTTTATAGTTCCAAATTTCCTAAGAACTCCAAGAAAGCTGCTTCTGATGAGCCACCTTCTCTCAATGCCTCTAAACCATTAATTCTATGAGCACTCACATTGTCTCTTAGCTCTTTAGCTGCTTCTGATTCCATCAGCCATTTAACTTTCTCAGCCAATTCATCTCTTGAAACCAACCCTTCATCACAACCTTTGAGCTCAACTGCAATTTTCATTTCCTCAATCAAAAAGACCCTATTCATCTTCTGCTCTGCAAACAGTGGCCAACAGATAATTGGTACCGCATTAATTATCGCCTCCAGTACTGAGCTCCAACCGCAGTGACTTACAAATCCCCCAACTGACTCATGTGTCAAAATTTCAACTTGTGGGGCCCACGACTTAACCACGACGCCCTGTTCCTTTGTCCTTTCCAAGAACCCTTCTGGCAATAATGCATCCAAGTCTGGCTCAATCATAGGATCATCTGGCTTTATTGGATCGTTACTTGGCGGATTGCGCACAACCCATATAAACTTGTGACCACTCTTCTCAATCCCCAAAGCTATTTCACACAATTGCTCCATAGAGAAACTACCGGCACTCCCGAAGGAAAGAAAGACAACGCTCTGCTTTGGCTGGGCATCCAACCATCTCAGACATGAATGGTTAACTATCTCATTGTCATCAGCAGCAGCAGTGACCAATGGCCCGACACAATAAATAGGAGGTGTAGGTCGGGTTGAGAGGCACAACCCATCTTTTATAGTTTTCACCGCCCGATGTTCTAGTGACTCAAAGGTGTTGATGAGAATTCCTTTTGCCTCCGGCCGTCGCCTTAATGCATTAATGACGAGCTTGTGGTCCTCAGTGTCAAACTCTTGCATCATGGATGGTATGTCAGATACATGCAGTAGGGGAATACCAGGGATGACAATTGCGGTTTCCCCAACATTTTTCTTTCTCCTGTCCCAAGTTGGGATAAGTTCTGGTAAGCGAAGGAACACAGCAAGGGCGTTTGCTCCAGATGAATAGAATATATATGTTGGGATGCCGAGCTCAGCCGCAACATCCAGTGCATCAACACAGAATACGTCAACAACCAGTGCAGCAATAGATGCGGTTTTTGACAGGGATTGAAGGTATGATTGAAGTTCCTTGTTGTTTGCTCGGAAAGTATGAAACATGTTGCTTAACCGAGTAGGGGCAGGTTGAGAGGGAAGTGAGAGCGGCGGGAGAAGGTTAAATGAGATTTCTGGATTGGTAGAAGAGAATTTGGAGATGAATTTTGTGGTGGAAGGAGGCATGATCGGAGGGTTTATTACAGCGAATTCGACGGAGACGCCGTGGTTTATAAACAACTTGGCTAGCTGTACCATTGGTATCATGTGGCTGACAAGTATGGAAGGATAGAACACTACCTTGACCTCCTTATTCATTGATCGCAAACAGAATAAATCTTGGAAAAATTGTTTTTGTAAGATGGTTGTAGAAGTGATTGAAGATCCTGTATAGTGAGATATAGTTACAATTTACAAGCAAGATTGATCCATTCGTTCCATTTTATAACTTGTAGAAGTGATTGATGGTCATGGATCTCTTTGAATTTAAAAGTGTAGAAGTGATTGATGGTCATGGATCTCTTTGAATTTAAAAGTGGGTCCAAAAAATTATCGGATTGACTTCGAAATACGAATTGAAATCCATGTATATCTGGATTTCAACAATTTGAATTCGTAGTTCGAAATCAACCTAGTTTTGCTCGTAATACAATATGATTGAGGTAATTAATTGGAGTTGGAGTAAATGAAAGGGAGGAGGGGATGAGAGAGGAAAAATGAGTCCCATAAAGATATTTTGTCAATAAATTTATTAGAATCAAAATTAAATAAAGTTCATAAAAATTGGTTATAATAAATAAAAAATTATTCTGAAAAAAAATAAAATTGTAAAACTTAATTACTTATGTTTATGGATATTTTTTTATGAAGAAAAAAATATTTATTAACATAAGAATATATTTACTAGTTTACATTGTCTAAAGTATGAAGTATTATGTTTATATTTGTTATGGGTTCTTGTCACATAACTATGAAATATATATTTACCTTTTTATCTCATTTAGAAATTATACTTAGTTTCTGGGAATTTTTTTTTTTATATGACTTGATATTTTTCTGTTGACATTTTGACTTGCAATAATAATATGTTGGAAAATTAATTCAATTGAGGGAATGAATAAATTGTATTCCGATTTCCGAACACAACTTGAAAAAAATATCCAATAAATGCTAAAATTCCCTAAATACCATAAAATTTTGGGAATTCAGATCCAGTGAATTCAGATCCAGTGAAGTAACTCAATTTTTGGGTTTTAAATTGGGACCGTCCGATTTGAATCTGAGACAATCCATTCAGATCTGAAGTGTACGCATTCTGAGAACAAAATTGAATCCGGAAACAATTTTGAGCGACAGATTCTAATTCAACCGTCTTGATCCAAAAACCAAAGATTGAGTTACTTTACAGAATTACTAGGTAAAGCAGCAAGAAAAAATCCTAGGGGATCCGGACTCAAAATTTTAGTCATCCGAAGGGGCCCAGAAGATTTGACTTATAAAAAAATCAAAATTTCGGTTAGCATGACAAATACGGCTGTGAGGCCCAAGAAATAATCTCTCTCAAGAGTCAATACACTTACCCATAAGAGGCGTCAGCCGTGACGATCAACATCGGAAATAAGAGAGCAGTTTGGATCGATGGGTTTCATAACCATTCGATCCGCTTTAAGATCCGTAAGCACAGAAATTAAAGCAAATGTGCACAGATATTAAAGCGATACGCATGATTGGACGGTTATGGAATCCATCGAACTCAAACAGTTTGAGTCTGATAGTCATCGGATCCAAACTACTCTCCAGAAATAAAGATGCTGCGATTTCAAACCCAACCCCTTATGTTTAGAATTAGAATCACAGATATCCAACGATCTTTTGAAATTGCAACAAATTTGTTTCCACCAACACCACCTGATCAAAAATCCATATCAACCCAGCTATTAGAACCGAATAAGGAATTCAATGGGAGATTAATTTTTGAATGATTGTTTGATCACTTATGTTGAGAATGAGTTGTTTGATGAGGTAGATGATGAACGAATTATGCAATGATTTCAAAATATGAAGAACTGTAGAATAATGATTTCTTTAATTGACTCAATTTTGGTAGCATTAGTATATTTCTTGTATTTTGATATGTAAAATTATATTTGTTATAAATTTTTGGCTCAGTTGAAAACTTTAATATATTTTTTGCATTAATATATTTCTTACTATTTTTTTGAATTGTGTCTTGAATCCAAACCCGAATCCGTACTTGTTAATTTATTTGAATCAAAATCCGATTTTTGCCTGCTCCTAGATCAAATTCTAGCCTCCCCACTGATTAGAGGTACTAGTGATAAATTCAGACCGTTTTTTTTTTTTAACTTGACATGCATGAATCTCAAATCAGACCTATAGTTTCAAGAATTCGGATTCTCAGGCACAGTAAAAGGAAATCTTTTAGAATTAGTGAATCTATACCATTCTTTTAACTCTACACCAATATCAAAGCAAAAATAGTACTGGCCCCTACGCCATTCCCAAATTGGAATTGGAATTGTTATTTATTTAATTTGAACACCTTACACATACCTGAGAGGAGATGCATTCATGGTTTTTAATAAACACTTAATTAAGGGTTTGGCCCGGCTGAAATTAATCTGGGTCGTCCGTTTTTTGAAATTGCACCTCCAATACCGGAGGAGACACGAACTCGAGTCCATATCTTCTGCATTAACTCAAAAGATAATCTTGTGAGTTCCATACATCTCCACCGTCTAATCAAGATCGGAGCCAATCCAACCCATGTCTACAATGCACATAGCCCTTTAATATTAGTGCGGGTCTCAATCAGATGGTCAAGATCTATTAACGAACGTTCGTTAATGCAGAGGATACGAATTCCACAGATTCCCACCCGAATGAGAAGGTCATAAGAGTGCAAAGCATGAAACTTTTTTTTTTAGATGAAAGCCCATGGGGCCAAGCATGAAAGTAGCTCGAGCTGGACTTCACTCTTTATGTGCCTACTTTTCTGTTTCTTGGATCATTTATTAACGGCCTGGATCTTTCTTTTGGTGCTTCTCCTCTTTTATCGTTTATTATAAAATGGCACTTATAAGAAAATAATATTGTATCACACCTTATTCCCTTGAGTTTACATTTTTTTTTTTTAATATTTCCGTGACTTATTTCAAAAGTTCTTTCCTTTGTTATTTCAAATTAAATTAAAGATCATTGTTCAAATGCACCATTTTTTTGATATTCCAATATGCTCCAATATACTCCACATCGTTTATTTTTGTTTTCAATGTCCGAACAGTCGATTTGAACCGCTCAAAATGATCTTCATAATAAAATATACTTGGAGGTCAAATTTTATATTTTTTTTTTAAAATTTACTATATTTTTTATAGGTACAAAATCATTGTTTAAGGAGATTCTTGACCATCCGATAAAGTGATATTGTACCTATGATAAAAATAGTAAAAAATTTCTAAAAAATATGAAATTTGGTTTTCAAACATATTTTATTATGAAGAACATATTTAGCGGTTCATATTAACTATACAGACTTTCAAAACAGAAATAAAGAATTTGGAGTATATTAGAGCATACAAAAAAATGATGCATTTGAACCCTCCTCTTTAATTAAATTGTACATTCTTTTACATGTTTGCCAATTGGGTACTTGAGACTGGCAGGAAGATGCTTCCTTCCCACTCTCTTTCTTAATTAAGTTGAGCTCCTTTGTTTACATTTCAAAAGTTTTTTTCCACGGTTTTATTGATATGCATCAAAATGTCAAAACTAAAGACTAAGCGAAGTCAAAGCAAAATCGTCATCCGGCACTATATGATGCACACTATATCCCAAAAGAAACAATCAGTTAAAAAAAAAGGAAAATTAGGCGATGTTCTGTTCATCCTTTTAATGGACAGAGATATATCACCATGTTCAACAGTAAAATTTTAAGAAGTCAGAGGTCTAATTTCCTGGAGAACAAGAACATAGGAGATAATGCATGACGGAGAGAAAGAGAAGGGTAAAATGGGCAACTTATACATTTAAACTAAGTTTTATTAGAAAAATCAATAAATAGGATAAATTTGTGAGTTTTAAACTTTAAAAGGGTAAATATGATACTATAAATTTCAGAGGAGTATACGTAATTTCAAGATTTTTGAGGTGATACATGAAATTCCCCATTTTTTTATATATTTCCATGACTTGTTTCAAAAGTTGTTTTCTTTTTTAATTGGAGATATAATAATCATTTATTATATGTACATACTCTTTAATTTTTGTTTGTTCAGATCACAATATATTCAGAGTAGAACTAGGGTGTTCTTAAGTTCACTAAACTTCTTTATGAACTTAATTCTAAAACCTATCGGATTGACTTCAAATAACGAATTCAAACCGTTGAAACCATTATGCCTTACGAGTGATGTGTCTACATGCAAAAAATTTAAAATTTAAAATTAATTATATATAGAGTCAAATGGTGCATTAGTATTAATTTATAATTTTTTTAATTTTGACTGCTTGACTTAATACTAAATTAGTTTGAAAGTTTAAAATTCATCACTCACAAAGTAGAAGGGCTTTAACGGTTCAAATTCGTCATTTAAAATCAATCCGATAAATTTAGAGTTATTCAAAAGAGGCTCACTGAACTTAAGAACACCCTACTTAATTATTTGCTACCCTAAAACACAATAAGAAAGGGTTGTGAAATAAATTCAAACAACCACATCAAGCATACTCATCATACTCCGACGTCAAACCTACCTAAATTGGTCTCAATCAACATTCACCTTCAAACGACAAGAAATCTTCCAGCAGAAATTTCCGAAAATGCAAATTTGAAAACTAATTCATACTTGCCAAGTCATTCAAAAATTCAACACTAACAACACAATTCAGCATGAAAACTAGATAGTTTATACTAGCACAAGGCCTTGAGATCTTTGCAGTTCCAAATTTCCTAAGAACTCCAAGAAAGCTGCTTCTGATGAGCCACCTTCTCTCAATGCCTCTAAACCATTAATTCTATGAGCGCTCACGTTGTCTCTTAGCTCTTTACCTCCATCCGATTCCATCAGCCATTTAACTTTCTCAGCCAATTCATCCCTTGAAACCAACCCTTCATCACAACCTTTGAGCTCAACTGCAATTTTCATTTCCTCAATCAAAAAGACCCTATTCATCTTCTGCTCTGCAAACAGTGGCCAACAGATAATTGGGACAGCGTTGGTTATCGCTTCGAGTATTGAGCTCCAACCGCAATGACTCACGAATCCCCCGACTGATTCATGGTGCAAAATCTCAACTTGTGGGGCCCATGACTTAACCACGACACCCTGTTCCTTTGTCCTTTCCAAGAACCCTTCTGGCAATAATGCATCCAAGTCTGGTTCAATCATAGGATCATATGGCTTTATTGGATCGTTGCTTGGCGGATTGCGCACAACCCATATAAACTTGTGACCACTCTTCTCAATCCCCAAAGCTATTTCGCACAATTGCTCCACAGAAAAACTGCCGGAACTCCCGAAGGAAAGAAAGATGACGCTCTGCTTTGGCTGGGCATCCAACCATCTCAGACACGAATGGTTAGCTATCCCATTGTCATCAGCAGCAGTGACCAATGGCCCAACACAATAGATAGGAGGTGTAGGTCGGGGTGAGATGCACAACCCATCTTTTATTGTTTTCACCGCCTGATGTTCTAGTGACTCAAAGGTGTTGATGAGAATTCCTTTTGCCTCCAGCCTCCACCTTAACACATTAACGAAGAGCTTGTGGTCCTCAGTGTCAAACTCTTGCAACATGGATGGTATGTCAGATACATGCAGTAGGGGAATTCCAGGGATGACAATTGGGGTTTCCCCAACATCTTTCTTTCTCCTGTCCCAAGTTGGGATAAGTTCTGGTAAGCGAAGGAACACAGCAAGGGCGTTTGCTCCAGATGAATAGAATATATATGTTGGGATGCCAAGCTCAGCCGCAACATCCAGTGCATCAACACAGAATGGGTCAACAACCAGTGCAGCAACAGATGTGGTTTTTGACAGGGATTGAAGGTATGATTGAAGTTCCTTGTTGTTTGCTCGGAAAGTATGAAACATGTTGCTTAACCGAGTAGGGGCAGGTTGAGAGGGAAGTGAGAGCGGCGGGAGAAGGTTAAATGAGATTTCTGGATTGGTAGAAGAGAATTTGGAGATGAATTTTGTGGTGGAGGCAGGCATGATCGGAGGGTTTATTATAGCGAATTCGACAGAGACACCATGGTTCATAAACAACTTGGCTAGCTGTACCATTGGTATCATGTGGCTGACAAGTATGGAAGGATAGAACACTACCTTGACCTCCTTATTCATTGATCGCAAACAGAATAAACCTTGAAAAAGTGTTTTTGTAAGATGGTTGTAGAAGTGATTGAAGATCCTGTACAGTGAGATATAGTTACAATTTACAAGCAAGTTTGATCCATTCGTTCCATTTTATAACTTGTAGAAGTGATTGACGGTCATGGATATCTTTGAATTTAAAAGTGGGTCAAAAGATTATCGGATTGACTTCGAACTACGAATCCAAAACGTTGAAATCCATGTACTTCGTGAGTGATGTATATACATGCAAAAATTTTAAAGTTTCAAATTTATTTAGTACATGATCAAGCAGTCAAAAAATTGATGAAAAATGAATACATAAAACAACTTAAAAATAAGCTTATAAAATGTTTATTGTTTTGACCGCTTGATTATGTGTTCAGAGCATCTCCATTCCAACAAATACTTAGCAATTAAAATTAGCCATGTCATCAAATTTAATAATTAAATGGATCATATTTTCTTTATCACTCCATCTCAGCAATTGAAATTATTTGATATATAAAATAATATGAGCCAATCAATTTGCCATGTTAGCAATAAGCAAACGTTTGTTTTTAAAGCAAATTTGCTAATTAACAAACTCTCTCACAACCCAACAAACTAAAAAACAATTGCCACATCATATTACAAACCAAAAAAACAATAACCATTGGAAATGCTCTAAGTGAATTCGAAATTTTAAATTTTTTTCCGTATACATACATCACTCACGAAGTACTTGGATTTCAACGATTTGAATTCGTAGTTCGAAATCAACCCGATAGTCTTTTGGAGATGTGTTCACCAACTTCTCTTGGTGAGCACATAACACTCTAGTTTTGCTTGTAATACAATATGATTGAGATAATTTAATTATGAAGAAATTACAAATAATAAATTTTATGATTGAGGTATTAATTGGAGTGGGAGTAAATGAAAGGGAGGAGGGGATGAGAGAGGAAAATTGAGTCCCATAAAGATATTTTGTCAATAAATTTAAGAAGTGAGGTATTATGTAAAATTTTCCATCTCCATTATATTTTCATAAGATTTGCCTTTTAATGAAAATAAAAAAGAAAGGAATTGAATTATCATCTGCTGTACTAACTGAAAATAAAAATAAAAATAATTTGCCTCCGTGAATAAATAAATAGGATGAAACATGATTCCATAATTTTTGTATGAGATTTATATTTTTAAACAAGCCTCTCAACGAGAGGACGTACTGATCATCATTTGTCTCATCTTTCTTTTCGATGTCATTCCATAACAATATATTCTTGTTCGGGTGTAAGCAATATGATATTCCATGAATTTTGAAACCAACAAATTAATTTACAGGACTCATGCCCTGAGTATGTACTGAAATTATTATGAGAAACTGCTGAAATTATTATTTGATTACTCCATGAGAATAGTCATGAGAAATTTTAATTTTATTTTTAAATATGTCACTACAGTAGAAATAGATTTCAGCGACCGGTATCAGAGACCGGTGTGTTCGTCGGTCTCTGATATCCATTTTTCTTAAAAAAAAATATAAATTACAAAAAGCTAAAGAGACCAGCTTATCAGAGACCAGTATCAGAGACCGATGAAAATTGTGCATAAAGAGGTCTAATTTTCTGGAGAACAAGAACATAGGAGATAATGCATATCGGAGAGAAAGAAAAGGGTAAAATGCGCAACTTATACATTTAAACTAAGTTTTATTAGAAAAATCAATAAATACGATAAATTTGTGAGTTTTAAATTTTAAAAGAGTAAATATGATATTATGAATTTTATAGGGGTATACGTAATTTCAAGATTTTTGAGGTTATACATGAAATTCCCCATTTTTTTATATATTTCCATGACTTATTTCAAAAGTTGTTTTCTTTTTTAATTGGAGATATAATAATCATTTATTATATGTACATACTCTTTAATTTTTGTTAGTTCAGATCACAATATATTCAGAGTAGAACTAGGGTGTTCTTAAGTTCACTAAGCTTCTTTATAAACTAAATTCTAAAATCTATCGGATTGACTTCAAATGACGAATTCAAACCGTTGAAACTCTTATATCTTACAAGTGATGCATCTACATACAAAAAATTTAAAATTTAAAATTAATTATATATAGAGTCAAATGATCAAAATTGTTAAAATATGAATGCATTAGCATTAATTTATAATTTTTTTAATTTTGACTACTTGATTTAATACTAAAGATTCGTCACTCATAAGATAGAAGAGCTTTAACGGTTCAGATTTTAACTGCTCAAATTATTATTCGATTACACCATGAGAATAGTCAAGCAGTCAAAATTTTAAACTGTCAAAAATTTATTGCATATAAATTCATCACTTACCTTTGACTTTAACGGTTCAGATTCGTCATTCAAAATCAATTCAATAAATTTAGAATTGAGTTTTCATAAGAGGCTCACTGAACTTAAGAACACCTTACTTAATTATTTGCTACACTAAAACACAATAAGAAAGGGTTGTGAAATAAATTCAAACGACCACATCAAGCATACTCATCATACTCCGACATCGAACCTACCTAAATTGGTCTCAATCAACATTCACCTTCAAACAACGAGAAAACTTCCAGCAGAAATTTTCGAAAATGCAAATTTGAAAACTAATTAATACTTGCCAATAAAATTTAACACTGAAAACACAATTCAGCATGAACTAGATATAATTCATACTAGCACAAGGCCTTGAGAACTTTAAAGTTCCAAATTTCCTAAGAACTCCAAGAAAGCTGCTTCTGATGAGCCACCTTCTCTCAATGCCTCTAAACCATTAATTCTATGAGCGCTCACGTTGTCTCTTAGCTCTTTACCCCCATCCGATTCCATCAGCCATTTAACTTTCTCAGCCAATTCATCCCTTGAAACCAACCCTTCATCACAACCTTTGAGCTCAACTGCAATTTTCATTTCCTCAATCAAAAAGACCCTATTCATCTTCTGCTCTGCAAACAGTGGCCAACAGATAATTGGGACAGCGTTGGTTATCGCTTCGAGTATTGAGCTCCAACCGCAATGACTCACGAATCCCCCGACTGATTCATGGTGCAAAATCTCAACTTGTGGGGCCCATGACTTAACCACGACACCCTGTTCCTTTGTCCTTTCCAAGAACCCTTCTGGCAATAATGCATCCAAGTCTGGTTCAATCATAGGATCATATGGCTTTATTGGATCATTGCTTGGCGGATTGCGCACAACCCATATAAACTTGTGACCACTCTTCTCAATCCCCAAAGCTATTTCACACAATTGCTCCACAGAAAAACTGCCGGAACTCCCGAAGGAAAGAAAGATGACGCTCTGCTTTGGCTGGGCATCTAACCATCTCAGACACAAATGATTAACTATCTGACTGTCATCAGCAGCAGTGACCAATGGCCCGACACAATAAATAGGAGGTGTAGGTCGGGTTGAGAGGCACAACCCATCCTTTATTGTTTTCACGGCCCGATGCTCTAGTGACTCAAAGGTGTTGATTATAATTCCTTTTGCCTCCGGCCGTCGCCTTAATGCATTAATGAAGAGCTTGTGGTCTTCGGTCTCAAAATCTTGCAACATGGATGGTATGTCAGATACATGCAGCAGCGGAATGCCAGGGATGACAATTGGAGTTTTCCCAACATCTTTCTTTCTCGTGTCCCAAGTTGGGATCAGTTCTGGTAAGCAAAGGAACACAGCAAGAGCGTCTGCTCCAGATGGATAGAATGTATATGTTGGGATGCCGAGCTCAACCGCAACATCTAGTGCATCAACACAGAAGGAGTCAATGACCAGTGCAGCTATAGATGCGGTTTTTGACAGGGATTGAAGGTATGATTGAAGTTCCTTGTTGTTTGCTCGTAGAGTATGAAAAATGTTGCTAAACGGAGTACGGACAGGTTGAGAGGGAAGTGAGAGCGGCGGGAGAATGTTAAATGAGATTTCCGGATTGGTAGAAGAGACTTTGGAGATGAATTTTGTGGTGGAGGCAGGCATGATCGGAGGGTTTATTATAGCGAATTCGACAGAGACACCATGGTTCATAAACAACTTGGCTAGCTGTACCATTGGTATCATGTGGCTGACAAGTATGGAAGGATAGAACACTACCTTGACCTCCTTATTCATTGATCGCAAACAGAATAAATCTTGAAAAAGTGTTTTTGTAAGATGGTTGGAGAAGTGATTGAAGATCCTGTACAGTGAGATATAGTTACAATTTACAAGCAAGTTTGATCCATTCGTTCCATTTTATAAATTGGGCGTGAGGAAGAAGAAACATTCCATTTATAGTTCTCTTACCATTGCCTCAATGATTTGTTATTATCTTTAATAATTCTCACTAAATCAATTTCAGACTATAAATAACTCGATTCTCAAAAAAGGAAAATTATATCTCTATAACTCATTCTTATTCTGGAGGTGGGACCCATTAACAAATGGAAAATCAATTCAAATGCTGATGTGATAATCTATCTAACTATTTACTATGAATTTTGTCAGAATCTGCTTTTCTCGGAAATTACTCAAATTCACTTTTCTATTTTTTCTCAATCTCTTTTCTATCTCTTTTATTGTATCTCAGAGATTGTTTGGGGAGGGCTTGATAAGTTCTTGAAAGAATTTAACTTACCAAGTCAGATGTCAGTTTGGGGAGGACTTACGGTTATCCCCAAATTAGCCTCATCACGTTGCAAAGAGAGCTAAGGATATACGCCGGAGAGAAGCCGAGCGCCGGGGGCCGGGCAGAGACAGAGCGGAGAGCGTCGTATCGCGCCGAGAGAGAGAAAGAGAGACAGAGACTGAGTGGAGGGTATTGCGCTGAGAGAGAGAGAAACTTTGGGGGAGGGTTTTTGTTGTTTTTGTTTTGGCTGAGCGTCCAGCTGCGGAGAAAAGCAAAACATAAAATTTGAAACGTGTCCTGTCCGTATCCCGCCTTTATAGGCCGTATCCTTAGGAAAGGGATATGCCACGTAACTAAACGTATCGGGTGCGTATCCGTATCCGATACGCGCCAATACAGATTAGCTGAGAGATCTCTCGTAAAGTATTATCTTATCTTGAATCTTATTCCCAAAAATTCATCAGCAAAGGAGAAGATGTAATACAATATGATTATGATCATTTATGAATAAATTACAAATAATAAATTTTATGATTGAGGTAATTAATTGAAAAATGAGTGGGAGTAAATGAAAGGAAAGAGAACGAAAGGAAAAAATATGTCTCACAAGAATATTTTGTCAATAAAATAAATTTAAGAGAAGGGTGTTATCTTTGACGGTTTTAAGAAGTGAGGTATTATGTCAAATTTTCCATCTCCATTATATTTTCATAAGATTTGCCTTTCAATGAAAAAAAAAAAAAATTTGAATTATCATCTGCTGTGCTAACTGAAAATAAAAATAATTTGTCCCCGTGAAAAAATAAATAGGATGAAACCTAATTCCAAAATATTTTTATGCGATTTATATTTTTAAACAAGCTTCAACGAGAGGACGTACTGATCACTATTTGTCTCATCTTTCTTTTCGATATCTTACCATTCCATAACAATATATTCCTGCTCGTTTGTCACAGGATTATGCAATATGAGATTTCACGAATTCGGAAACCAACAAATTAATTTATGGGACTCATACCATGAGTATGTACTGAAATTATTATTCGATTAGAGCATGAGAATAGTCATGAGAAATTTTAGTTTTATTTTTAAATATGTATATCTAATCAAATTTTCTTATTTATATTAACATGTAATTTATTAGAATCAAAATTAAATAAAGTTCATAAATTGGTTATACTTGTTTAAATAAATAAAATTCATAAATTGGTTATATTTCTGGAAAAAAAAATTGTAAAAGTTAATTACTTATGTTTATGGATATTTTTTACGAAGAAAAAATATTTATTCACATAATAATATATTTACTTAATTACATTGTCTAAAGTATAAAGTATTATGTTTATATTTGTTATGGGTTCTTGTCACATAACTACGAAATATATACTTACTTTTTTTTAATCTCATTTAGAAATTATACTTAGTTTGTGGGAATTCTTTTTTATCAGACTTGATATTTTTCTTTTAACATTTTCACTTGCAATAATAATATCTTGTAAAATTAATTCAATTGAGGGAATAAAAAAAATCTAATAAATTCTAAAATTCCCTAAATATCATAAAAAAATTTGGTCGGCCGAAGGGGCCCAGAAGACTTTGACTTAGAAAAATCAAAATTTCAGATAGTATGACAAATACGACCGTGAGGTCCAAGAAATACTCGAATGGGACATTACTTAACATCCATAAAATTCCAAATTTCTCTCTCTCTCTCTCTCTCTTCTGATGACACTTACCCATAAGAGGCGTCAGCCGTGACGACCAACGTCACCTCAAGAATCCATATCCATCCCGCTACTTGGGTTGTGCTTCAGAAAAGAGAAGTAGAGGTGAGAAAGAAAGTGACTGGATTGTCTGAAGGGTGTTTATAAATCGGATATTAAACGAATACGGATACGGATCGGATATTAAACTGATGTAAATATGGATCGGATATTAACAGATACAATTACGAATACAGATATAATTGGAATATTATAAACAAATAAATAAACAAATAATTATCGTTAAATATTTCTTTGAATGAAAAGATAAAGCAAAGAAGAAATACACACAAAAACTGACTACTGCATATGAGTGTCTTTTTCAAATACTTAATTGATAACTATATTACTTAATGCATCACTCAAAATAAGACATTATATAATGAGTGATCAAGTTACAACAATTTTGAGTTACCACAAAGCTACAACAACGGTTTTTTTTATTTTCAAAGTCCAAATCATCGATCCAAACCGTTCAACATGATTATCTAAATAAAATATGCTTTCGGATCAAATTTTATATTTTTTTGAATTTTTTTACTATTTATTAAGATGGGTACAAAATTTAATGGTCTGAATTTGACTAGTTTTTGTACCCATCTTAATAAATAGTAAAAAAATTCAAAAAAAATATAAAATTTGATCCGGAAACACATTTTATTTAGATAATTATGTTGAACAGTTTGAATCGACGATTTGGACTTTGAAAATGAAAAAAACCGTTGTTGTAACTTTGTAGTAACTCAAAATTGTGGTTATTGGATCCCTCCTCTTATATAATATGTATTAAGTACGAGTTTGAATTTTAAATTCGAAAAAGAAAAAAATAAATACTTGCCTCAACACTTTTTAAGTTATTGGGCCATAATACTTGATAGTTGATACCAACATACCAACATAACAGAGAATTGCAACATAAGGTAGAAGCGACAAATTGATAAGTTAGAGATCCAATACAATCCAACTCTTTTTTATTGGGCTGTAATAATACGGATATCTGAAAATTAAAATATATGCAGATACGGATAATTATTCGTATCTCTATCTGCAACTAAAATTATATCTGTATCCGAATCCGAATAAATAGTATCCATATCTGTATCCGTATATGCAATTATCCATATCCGAATATCCGAATCTGCAAAAATTTGGATATGGATCCGGATTTGGATGGATAATATCCGACCCGTTTGTACCCCTATGTTTACTCCCTATGTTTACTTGTTCCATAATCAGAGGGTAGATCTAAAGCCATTCAAAAGGTAGCTTAAGATTTTAAAATTTTAGTTAAGTATACTAAAATTTAATTGAATTTTACTTTTTATATAGTCCAGCTCCTCTCATAAATTATCACATGTCTACTTGTACTTTAGTGATAAGAGCTTATGTTGCAATTGTGGAGAGTTTGGGTTCAATTCCCACTAGTCACAATTTGTGTATTTTAATTTTTAGGAAAGATTTTGTAGTTCCGCCCGTGCCCATAATATTAAATTTTGGAGAAAAGCTACGGAAAAGCAAAGAAAAATAAGAACCCACATACAAAACTAAATAGAGTTTCTCTCTGTTTGAAAGATAGCTTCCCTTTCTTACTCTTTCAATATTCTCCATTTTGCTTGCCTTCTATTGAAGTTTGTTGATGTACTAGTGATAAATCCAAACCGTTCTTTTAACTTGACATAAATCTCAAATCGAACCCCCCCCCCTATAGTTTCAAACAATGTTATCAGAACCGGACCGGACGCCGACTCGATAAAGCTCGGTTTGACGGTTCAATGGTCGGACCATTGAATAAACCAGTTTGACTGCTGGTTTTTAAATATTTGCATATTTTATAAGATATAATTATTATTATAAATAATTATGTTTTATGTAATAAAAATTTCAATATACATATTAAACAAGATACTATAAAAATAAAATTATATATTACACATAATATTTTTTTATTGGAAAATAATATATTTATTGTAGGGTAGAACTCATTCTTAGAATTAGTAAAATAAAATATCATGGAATATATTTTTTCATAAAAGAAATTATATAGTTTTATACTTAATATTAAAATTGAATAACTACATAGAAATTCTTTTTTTTTTTTGATAAAACAAATAGCATTTTTTTATGTTTTAAAAAATAATATTGTAAAAAATGTTAGATTATTTAAAACATACAATTATTTACAAAAACATGTTACAAAACATAAATGACTACACGGAATCAACCACAGAATACCTAGTAGATTCCACTTTTCTCCTAAAAAGTTGCTAACTTTTTTCCTCAAAAGCCGGTTCTGGTTTGTTTTGTTTTGGTTCAAACATAATTGAACATACGATTCTTTTCATAATTGAACATAGAAAGCTGAAAAAAAAAACCAATATAAAACCGGTTTGTTTTGATTTAGTACTCCGGTTTTTTTCATAAAACCGTCCGGTTTTTTTTCATAAAACCGGCTGGTTTAACTAAATATGTCCGATTCTATTGCATGTCCGGTCCTAACACCGAACCAGACAGCAAACTTGGCCGGTTCCGGTTTATTCTGGCCGGGCCGGCCGGTCCGGTCCGGTTTTGATAACAGTGGTTTCAAAAATTCGGATTGTCCAGTACCTGAATCTTTTAGAATTAGAACCGTTCTTTTAACTCTGCATGAATCTCAGAGCAAAAATAATATTAGCCCCTACGCCATTCTCGAATAGGTAAAGTTTTTATCACATCCTACATTCCTATTAAGAAAGCTTAGACAACATCAAGTTTGTATGCACAAGCAACAAAAACACAATAGATAAAATTTCTAAGTACATAACAGAGATATATTCCAAAAAAATTAGCTTGTACAAATCCAGGATTTTCATCAGGAGAACAATAAAATATCGAATTATGTTTAAATAGCTAATCGGATTTAACTCATTAACTAATTAGGTACTTGATAAAAGTTAATACTTTAATTTATACTTTTCAATATTCTGATTTGTAATTTCTGATGTTTTAACATATAATTCTAATTACTAATTATAGTTTATGAAATTTATTTTAATTTTAATGCTAAATTTAATCCGAATTACAAATCAAACATTTAGAGGGGGCAAAATTTTTTCCGGAGGACAAAGTCGATAAAAACGTTCTAATCTCCACTAAAACTCTAAATCCAGAGAGGACGTCGTCGCTCTCAAACCACGTGGGCCCGCCATGTTAAATAAAACCTTAAATTTATCTTAATTTTAATTCTAATTCTAATTATGATTGTAAATCAGAATTTCAAAAAAAGTGCAAAAAATAAATTTTCCTGAAACGATAAAATTGATCCAGATCTATAGATTTCTATAAAAAAAATTCTTTCTCCGGGGCTCTTTTTCTGTTCTGATATTTTCTTCTCAATTCTTGTCGTCTTTTACAATAGTTCCACAATTTTTTCACAACTGAGTTATGACATTCTCAACCAATTCTAATTATCAGGAAGAATCCGAAATTATTAAAACAAACAATTAAGAGACCGATGCTCCTGGTCAAAGTCAATATTGTCCATTTGTAAAATGGAAAAATTAGTTATTTGTCACTTCAAAACTTTCAAATCTAAAAAATACCACTCTAAAATTAGTTAATTTTTAAATTTATCATAAATACACAATTTTTATATCTTTTTTATTAAAAATTAATTGAAAAATACAGTTTTGAGATACGTATAATGAGGAATGTATATAGGGCAATACAGAAATATGTTTCTCAAAACTGCATTTTTAATAAAAAAATAAAAAAATTAGGTATTTGTAGCAAATTTAAGAATTAACTAAGTTTAGAGTGGTATTTTTCAGATTTATAATTTTGTAATGGCATTTTGCAGATTTAAAAATTTTTGGAGTGACAAATAACCAATTTTCTATTTGTAAAATAAATGAATTACCGCGTTTTCACCAAAAGTGCTGCTCAAGGACTACAATAAATAAATTATAATTGCCATTAGTTGGATGTATGTGTCGTCACGGCTGACACAAGGCAATTAAGCAAAATAATAATCTAAGATTTGGATTTGTCAACTCTCTGTCGTATATAAAAGGGACTAATATTGCAAGCGTTTTCAATTAATGGATTAAAAGATCATAGCACAGAACTAATATAATCATACTTTTTTCAATGTTAACCTCCAAATTTTACTTTTATGCATATGCATTACTAGTGACATATAGAGCATCTACATCTACGGTATTATGAGAGTTTTTAATCTGATGTGGCAGTTTCTAATTCATTTTCAGATATGTGAAATAATTTCCAAGATGACTAAATAATTGACTCAAAATTTTTTTTTTAATTTATTGCTAACATGATTTAATAGAAACTTTAAAATTAATTTCAGAGATATGAGAATTAATTTTTTTTTCGAAAAAGTGATTAATAGTTAGTTAGAAACTCATTTGAATTGTTGGGATGTAGATGCCTAAACTGTCTTTTTGTTATTTTAGATTTTAGAAATAAACTATTAAGTTAAGAAATAATGTTGTCAAGATATTTTACCAAAAATATTGTAAATGGATCCTTCTTTAGAAACATATACCATGATCCGGAGATTTTAAAATAAATTAATTTGTACCCAAACCCATTTTTCACCAATTTTTTTATCTTTATTTTATCCACAACAAATAAAAAAATTGGAACATTTATACGTGGCTTGTGATCTAAATCTAAATCAAATTAAAGGTTTCATCATTTGAAACACATCCGATATTTTTCATGCCACAAACCTCATTAATATATACCAGTGTTAATCAGTCAAATAGCTAGTCATTGACAGTGACTAAATCATTATAGATTTTCCACTAATAAATTGATTATTTCAAATTAATTAGTTAGCGGCATTCTATCTGTCTAACAAATACATACCGTTATTTACAGAACCGATATACATTATGAATTGTGCTTTAATTAACATATAACATTTGTCAAGCACTTGGAGTATTAAGTGTTGTAACTGGCTAATGGCTAGTTACTGCCAACTGAGCATTTATTTTGAATATTAGATATTCGAGGGGAGCAGCTTGAGTCCGATGTTCATCGGACTCAAACTGAGTGCGATGGGTTCTATAATTGTCTGATATATTTCAAAATCTGTACGTGTCGTTTTAATATCTATACGTGTTCGTTTTAATATATGGACGCTCAGATCTAAAAAAAAATCGGATGGTTATAGAACCCATCAAACGCAGTTTGAGTCCATAGACTGCAGACTGCTCCCATATTCGAGATATTTGTAGATATTTGGGACGTACAAACTTTTAGATATAGTTAACTAGGCATCCCGGTCGGAATGGCCAAGCGCATTCACCAATATCTTGGAAAAACAACTGCAAATAGAAAAATAATATAGAGAGGTAGAAACGAATCTTTCTTGTTTACATATTTCCAATTTAAGGAAGATTTCATCTATATCCTTTCAAAATTTAAAATTATGTTTCTAAAATTTATAATATTATTTTGAATAAAGATTTTTTCCTCCCACTCTATTTTTCTCATGCATCCCCCAATTATTAATAATTCTTTTTTTAATCAAGTACATAGAAGTTCAATTAAATTTTTTTTTTTTGTAAGTATTAGCCCCCTATGTAATTTTATAAATTTATAGTCTTATGAATAAATTTTGAGGAGTAACTTTTGATCACTTTTTATTTCCATTTGCATTGTTGACTCTTCAATTTCAATACCATCAATATTAAAAATAGGAAACTTCTTGCTTTTGTCTTTTGGAATTTGCAAAGTTAACCGTATAACAAATTCTGAATGATTAATTTGAAAGAAAGAAATCCCACATTCCTATTAAGCATCTTCTCTATTTCACCAAAAAAAGAAAAAAAAATTGATCAATTTGATGAGTGGTGAAATACCACATCGCATATACAGAAATTCAGAAAACAAAGTTAAAAAAGAGTTGTGAAATTCAATTTTAATTGTGGTTTGTATTAGTTTATATTTTTTTAAATTATTATTCATTGTAATTTTGAGATAAAAAGAAATAATTTATTTTTTTATGTATAATTTGTACACACTAAGAGAAAGACATTAGACTCTTATTCCAAGGTGAAGGAAAGCAACTCAAATTCTCAAACTCTGAAAGATATTTCAAGTCTTGATAATCAAATTTCTGAACCAATTCCATATGTGATGAATTTCATATATTTAAATAATATATGAATTTCATATTTTTAATTTAGTTTTGATAGACATGGTATTTTATTGATGCTAATTAATTATTTATTGTATCTTTTTTATAAACTAAAATAGTGAAAGATTTTGCGTTATAATTTTTTTTATTTTTCATTATTTTTTAAAAATAATTTTTAGCCCTCTTTATATTCAAATTCTAGTTCCGTCTCTGTATATAATATATTATATATATATATATATATATGCTCAATCACTTTACGCGAAAAGAAAGAAAAATACTTTGCCCTGATTTCTTTCTGTTCCATATCAATGGAGAAGAAGGTAGTTCTCTTCCCCACCATGGGTGTAAGCCACATGATACCAATGATACAACTAGCCAAACTGTTCATTAACCATGGTGTCTCCGTCGAGATTGCCGTAATGAACCCTCCGATGATGCCGACCGCAACCACTAAACTCATCTCCCAAGTTTCTTCCACCAATCCAGAAATCTCATTTAACCTTCTCCCACCCCTTCCACCTCCCTCTGAATATGCCCCTACTCCATTCACTAACATGTGTAACCTTATTCGATCAAACAACCCAATCCTCCAAAATTACCTCCAGTCACAATCAAAGAACTCAACCATTGCTGCCTTGGTAATTGACTCCTTCTGTGTTGACGCCTTAGATGTTGCAGCAGAGCTCGGCATCCCAGCATATATATTTACACCCATGGGAGCAAACAGCCTTGCAGTGTTCCTTCACTTACAAGAGCTAATCTCCACCTGGGACTACACAAAGAAGGATATTGGAAAAACTCCGATTGTGATACCTGGTATTCCCCTGTTGCAAGCATCTGATCTTCCAAAGCAGGTGCTTGAGTTAGGCAACAAGGATTGTGAGCTTTTTCTTAATGCGTTTACACGCATGCCGGAGGCAAAAGGCATTCTCATGAACACCTTCCAGTCGCTCGAACCTCGGGCAGTGATAAGTTTAAAAGATGAGCTCGGCCACTTAACCCGGCCAATACCACCAATTTATTGCATCGGACCTTTGGTCACGGCTCCGAATGAAGGAGATGCACATCCATGTCTTAGATGGCTGAATGCCCAGCCAAAGAAGAGCGTGGTATATCTTGCATTTGGCAGTTATGGAAAATTCTCAGTCGAGCAATTGAGTGAAATAGCTTTCGGGATTGAGAAGAGCGGCCAAAAGTTTATATGGGTGGTACGCAATCCGCCAAATGATGACCCAAAAATACCATATGATCCCCTAGCTGAGCCAGACTTAGATGTATTGTTGCCAGAAGGGTTCTTGAACCGGACAAAAGAACAGGGCATCGTGGTTAAGTCGTGGGCCCCACAAGTTGAGATTTTGCAACATGGGTCACTCGGGGGATTCGTGAGTCATTGCGGTTGGAGTTCAGTACTGGAGGCCATAACCAATGCTGTACCAATTATCTGCTGGCCACTATTTGCTGAGCAGAGGATGAATAGAGTCTTCTTGATTGAGGAAATGAAAGTTGGAGTTGAGCTCAAAGGTTGTGATGAAGGGTTGGTTTCAAGATATGAATTGGCTGAGAAAGTGAAATGGTTGATCGAATCGGAAGGAGGTAAAGAGCTAAGAAACAATGTGAGTGCTCATAGAATTAATGGTTTGGAGGCATTGAGAGAAGGGGGTTCATCAGAAGCAGCTTTCTTGGAGTTCTTAGGAAATTTGTAGCTGTAAAGTGCTCCAGGCCTTTGTCGAGTTGGAATTAACAAGTTCATTCTGAATTTTGTTGTCAGTGTTGAATTTTTAATGGATTTGCAGGAAATAATTTGTTGTCAAATTTGCTTTTGCGAAGATTTCTTTGAATCTCTTTTGGTTTGAAGGTGAATGCTGAAAGAGATCCTATTTAGTTGTGGGTGTTTGGATTAATTTCACATAACTGTTTTTGTATGTTTGAGGAAAGCAAATAAGTGTATATATATTTTAAATTCTGATATGCGTGCTCTCTTCTGTTCTTGTTCTCTAGAAAATTTGACCTCTGTCATGTATGCGACTTCTTAAAATTTTACTGCTGAACATGAACATATTTCTGTACATTAAAAGGATGAACTTCACCTAATTTTTCATTCTGACATATTTTGTTCCTTTCCGGATATAGTGTTCACTGTTCTATATTTTGCATCACATTAATTAGTGCTGGATGATGATTTTTGGCACTCACAACACTTCCATTATAAATAAAACCAGTCTCTTTTAACTTTATCGACAATTGACCTATATATAAATGAATCAGGTAAACCAAAAAGGAGCTTAATGTTTTAAAAAATATAGGGGAAAGGAAGCTTCTTCCTGCCAGTTTCACATTCCAAACTCTGGATTTCCAATCAGAGACTATCTCTGTGGATTTCATTTAGTATTTAATTGAGATTTCTTTTAAAGCTCAATTGTGTAGAGCACAACACATTACTGTATTTAACTTTGATTTCTTTTAAAGCTCAACTGTTTTGAGCACAGTGCATTTTTGTAAACCATGGCTACAAATTTATAACCACAATTATCAATCAAATGTGGGTTTGACCCATATTTTTTCTCAAAAAGGAAAAAAATTGTGTCGCTTAAATAAGTTTAATTATATCAAAAATAATATATAAAATTGGAGCTATTGCATTGTTGATAATTTTATTAAGAAACAAAATTGTATGATTTATTTAATCTATTTACTTGGTTGCATTATTTTAATCTAATTAATAAGTTAGGTTATAAAATAATAATTAATAAGTAATGTTATGTTATTATTTAATCTATTTATTTAATTGCATTATAGATAATTCTATTAATAAAGAAAATTGTACAATATCAAACATTTTAGAAAGAAAAATAGAATTTCTCATAATTAATCCCACGTACAACCAAACACCCATTATAATACATTTCCATAAATAATTCCGTGCTTACCTGCCACCATGGGTTTCTGTTTTTTTTAAAAGTGCACTCTCATCCCGTGTAATTCCGTGACATCCGAACAGGTCCTAAGTAAATGTGAACCGTATCCTCTGCTGCAAATTTATTTCGTAGCATCCTGCTGCAATTTTTTTTTGGCCGTTCGTTTTTTATCAGACGGACCAAATAAGATTTTGGCACGAATTTTAAAGAAAAAATAATATTGCCTCCTCCATCATCTGAGCACTCACCGGCTTAGATTAAATCTGGACTGTCTGAAAGTGCAGCAGGATGCTGCGAAATAAATTTGCAGCAGAGGATACGGATCCTAAGTAAATGAGGTAAACAAAGAAAAACAACTTAATTAAGAAAGAGAGTTAGATTATTTATTTCTTTGTTTTGGAAATGTCTTCGTTAGATTATGAAAGATGATGCGGGCCGAGATAGGGTTAAAAAAATATGGGCCGAATATTTTTGATGGGTCGTATACTGAAAATGGGAGACCACATGATGGTTTGATTCTTGTTACTTTTTAGAGAGAAAAAAACAATCAGTATGTTTTCTGAAAAATTACTTTGTTTTCTAAAAGTCAACAAAATTGCTGATCACGCCTCAGTAATTTGTTACTAGAAGCTGGCAGGAAGATGCTTAATTCCCTCCCCCTTTCTTTCTTAAAAACATTGAGCTCCTAATTTTGTTTACCTGATTCATTTGGTCAATTGTCTATAAAGTTAAAAGGGTCTGGTTTTATTGATATGCATCGGTTCACTATCAGTAAACCAATAATTAATGGAAGCTTTGTGAATGCTCAAAATCGTCATCTGGCACTACTATGATGCAGAATATTCAACACTATATCCAGAAAGGAACAAATTCAGTCAGAAAGAAAAATTAGGTGAACTTCATCCTTTTAATTTAGAGAAATATCTGCATGTCGCTTACTTGAAAAAGGTCAAATTTTCTGGAGAACAAGAACAGAGGAAAGCGCCCATAGCAGAATTTTGAATTTTAAATATATATATTTACTTATTTGCTTTGGAAACAAATCTGCTATGATTTTTGGGATGGCAGGATCTGTTTTTCCATATCTAATTTTTAATTTTTTAGAATGCACAAATCTCTAAAAAAAATTGATTTTTATGCACAAATTTCAAAATAAATTAAAAGTTGAATATGAGAAAGTAGAGTCCTGCAATCTCTTCAAGAATCACAGCAGATTTAATTTCATTTGGTTTCCTCAAACATACAAAGGAAAGTTTGTGAATTTAATCCAAACAACCACAACAAGCGTACGGATCATACTATGATTGATCCAACTCAATAGGATCTCTATCAGCATTCACCTTCAAACGAAAAGAGATTCAAAGAAATCTTGACAAATACAAATTTGACAACAAATTACTCCCTTCAAATGCATTTAAAATTCAACATCAACTTGTTAATTCATACTAGAAAAAGGCCTTGAGAACTTTACAGTTCCAAATTTCCTAAGAACTCCAAGAAAGCTGCTTCTGATGAGCCACCTTCTCTCAATGCCTCTAAACCATTAATTCTATGAGCACTCACGTTGTCTCTTAGCTCTTTACCTCCTTCCGATTCCATCAGCCATCTCACTTTCTCAGCCAATTCATCTCTTGAAACGAACCCTTCATCACAACCTTTGAGCTCAACTCCAACTTTCATTTCCTCAATCAAGAGGACTCTATTCATCCTTTGTTCTGCAAACAATGGCCAACAGATAATTGGTACAGCATTGGTTATTGCCTCTAATAGTGAGCTCCAACCGCAGTGACTCACAAATCCCCCAACTGACTCATGGTGCAAAATCTCAACTTGTGGAGCCCACGGCTTCACCACGACACCATGTTCCTTCGTCCGGTCCAAGAACCCTTCTGGCAACAATGAATTTAAGTCTGGCTCAGACAGCGGGCCATTACTTGGCGGATTGGGTACCACCCATAAGAACTTTTGGCCACTCTTCTCAATCCCGAAAGCTATTTCTTTCAATTGCGCAACTGATAATTTGCCCTCGTGACTGCCGAATGAAAGAAATACCACACTCTTCTTTGGCTGGGCATCCAGCCATCTAAGACATGGATGTGCATCTCCTTCGTTCAGAGCCCTGACCAACGGTCCAACGGCATAAATAGGTGGTGTTGGTCGGGTTAAGATACTCAAGTCAGCTTTCAAACTTATCACTGCCTGAGGTTCGAGTGACTGGAAAGTGTTCACGACAATGCCTTTTGCCTCCGGCATTCGCTTAAACACATTAATAAATAACTCATAATCCTGAGTGTCAAACTCAAGTATCTCTTTTGGAAGATCAGATGCATGCAACAGGGGAACACCAGGTATCTCAATCGGAGTTTTTCCAATATCCTTCTTTGTATGGTCCCAGATGGAAACCAGCTCTGGTAAGCAAAGGAACACTGCAAGGCTGTTTGCTCCAGTGGGTGTAAAAATATATGCTGGGATGCCGAGCTCCGCTGCAACATCTAAGGCGTCAGCACAGAATAAGTCAATAACCAAGGTGGCAATGGATGAGTTCTTTGATTGTGACTCGAGGTAAGATTTGAGCATTGTGTTGTTTGATCGTATCAAGTTACAGCTGTTAGCGAATGGAGTAGGGGCATATTCAGAAGGAGGTGGAAGTGGTGGGAGAAGGTTAAATGAGATTTCTGGATTGGTGGAAGAAACTTGGGAGATCAGTTTAGTGATTGCGGTCGGCATGATCGGAGGGTTGATTACGGCGATGTCGACGGTGACGCCATGATTTATGAACAATTTGGCTAGTTGTATCATTGGTATCATGTGGCTTACACCAATGGGGGGGTAGAGAACTACCTTCGTCTCCATTGATTGAGAACAAACAGCAAGGTATTTTTCTTTTTCTTTTTGAGTAAAAGTGATTGAGATGAGAATATGAGATGCAATTACAAAGAAGCTTGTTCTATTCGTTACATTTTATAAATTGTTGGCAGACTTTCACTTATACCTTTACAAAGTTCAAACTTTTCTTCTCAATATTTACAGGGTTAATTTCTCGTGTATTCTGATGAGAAAAGTTATTCAATTTTTTTATTTATCTATGTACTTTTTATTATTTAATATTTTTTTAACTTTTTTTTCTATTTACCTACAAAATTTATTATATATATAGTTAACGAGTTATTGAAATCTATTAATTTCAATCAATACATTCATTTGTTAAGGGTTTATTGAATATAATAAAGAGTAAAGGGGTAAATAAGAAATTGAAAATTTATTTATGGGTATCTGAGAGATTAATCTAAATTTAAAATGTTATATTTATTTTTGTAAATTTCAAATACTTTCAAATTTATTAAGTTTAGAATATTTTATATTGAAATTTACTTTATATTTAAAAAATTTCTATTTACCACCTATGTAAAATTTAAAAATATGTAGTATATCTAAGGAATATTTCGCTATTTACTTTGTCAGTTTGCAGAGATAAATATTTTCTTTATCTATCAGTGACACGCACATAGTGATATTTTTGCAGATGATACTTCAGTAAATTTCAAACTTGCATGCATACCTCCTTATTTTATAATTTTCAAAAGCATAGTTCCTAATTGAAGGAGTGCTTATTTAAAAAAATATATATGTTCATTTTTAAAATGGGCACATTTTAGTGGAGGTTCTTCAAAAATAATTTTTTTGTGATTATTCTTTTGAGATAAAATTCTAAGGAAAAAATATTTCACATATTTTACATAAAATTCTATTTTATAATTTTTATAAAGAAATTTTATTTTTTTAGATAGGTATAAAATCATGTTTTTATGCACAGTTCAGAAATAGTAATTTCGTAAATATCTAAAAAATACAAAACAATTTTAATAAAAATACAAAATTTGGTCTCCAAGAATATTTTAATATGGAGATTATGTTGAGCGGTTCAAATTAATTGTTAAACTTTAAAACTAGATTTAAAAATGTGATATATGATAAGGTATGAAAGACACTAGACACATTTAAACTCTCCTCTCTCATTATATATACTTTTAAATAAACTGAATATCTATAACAGTAATCCTCTTACTTTATATGATACATTTCTTATTTTCTAATAGATACAAAAAAAAAATTTATAAACGTAGAGAGAAAGCAATAAATTGAGAAAACGGACGAGTTTATTATTTAAATTAGAAGAATGAATATGATGATATTTTAAATTTTCAAAGGATATATATGAAGTCCACCATAAATTGTAAATATGTAAAGAAGAAAGATTCGTTTCTACTTCTCTATAATATATTTGTCTATTTTTGGTTCCTTTCTAATTATCATTCATTATTGGTTAATGCCCTTGTCCATTGTGACACTAGATGTCTATTTTTTTTTTAAAGTGAAATGGCTGATCGAATCTGCTGAAATCCGAGACTAATGAACAATAACCTTAAATTTCTGCAATTTGAATTCAGTCATCAAATTATTTTGAGATTCGTGTAAAAAAATAAATTGTTTCGAAATATGTTTAAAAAAAATAGACAGCTAGATTTGGATTGTAAAAATTATTCACTGATTTTAAAATTGCAGCAGATTTATTTTCGCTCACAGTAGTGGTGAATAGGGGAATGTGCAGGAAACAATGAGTATGTTTTCTGACAAACTAATTTTTTATTTGTAAAAGTCGACAACAAATTTACTGATCAGGCCCCGAGGAAAAATAAGTTCAGTTCAAATTAAATTAAATTAAATTGTACAGTCTTTTACATGTTTGATAATTTGTTGGCAGGAAGATGTCCCAACCCCCCACCCCCCCCCCTTTTTTTAAAAATATAGCTTTTTTTTTTTCAATAAAGTAAAAGCTTTTTTTTAATACATAAATGTTAACACTGCACACATTCAGAAAAAACTTATTTCATACTACAACAAGGTCTCAAGAACTTTGCAATTCCAAATGTCTTAAAAACTCCAAGAAAGCTGCTTCTGATGAATCCCTCTCTAAATGTCTCTGCACCATTAATTCAACTTTCGCAGCCAATCCTTAATCACAACCTATAATAAGCTTAACTCCAATTTTCAATTTCTTCAAATTTGAATTTCTTTTACAGTTTACAGTATTCAATGAAAATATCTATAGAGCTATATGATATGGTGTACAGAAATTTAAATAATTGAAAATAAAATGGATGCAGATTTTAAAAAAAAATTGGAAAAAAAAATTTGAAAAAAAATTTTCAAAATTTTTTTTTGAATTTTTTTTACCTGTTTTTATTAACATAATTTTAAAGTGAGCCTGTTAGTTACTAGTTTTGAAAATTTGTTAGAGATATTCTAAATACGGTTCCAACGGTATTGGTCAAAGCAGTTAAACTTGTTAAATTGGAGGTTAAACTAGGAGTTTATTGGAGACCACACGGTAATAAAAATAAAAAGTTATTATGTTTGTAGAATTTGTTGAATTCGATTTACATAATTATAGACACTTTTCAACTGAATATGAAAGTTAGTATCTAATTAAACACCGTTAGCAACTTCCTATTTAAAGTCCACACATACTAGATCTATGTATGATACTGTTAAATTTTGAAATTTTACTAGTAAAGTGTTCACACTTAACTCTCATCTTTTTTTTTTCTAATTAAGATGGTACCTAAGAGTATTTACATTCCAGCAATCAAATGAGTTCCTAAATAACTGTTAACTATATTTTAGAGATTAAGACGTCTAAAGTTTCTAATTCTTACATCTCTGAAATTAATTTTATAGTTTCTATTAAGTCACATCAGCAATAAACTAAAAATAAAAATAATTTGAGCTATTCATTTGACCAGTGTAGAATTTTATAAATAATTATTTAATAAAAAAATTTTCTGCATAGTTTATAGATAAGAAACTCTCCTACATTTTTAAAACTGAATTAGAAACGAAAATATCAAATTAGATACTCTTGAAATACATAATACATAATACACCGAAATTTTTATAAATATACAAAATCCCAAATTAATTTAACAATCTATACATTTTTTATATTAATTTCCAAATCTATCCAAACCGCTGACACTGTCAGCGGTTTTCTCAGAAGCAAGAACTGCGACTACGTCAGCAATTTCAGAAACCTAGAACCGCTGACCCTGTGAGCAGTTTTAAGCCAAGCACGATTTTTTATGCTTTCTGCACACTTTTTGAAACAACGAACGACTCAGATTAAAACAACGAACGACTCAGATTTAAAACACTGTTGGTAATCATTACAGAGTTACGCAGTTTCATCCAAATTGAATTTAATATAATTTTTCATTTAATTATTTTATTTAATTAGAAAATATTATAATTTATTTATTTTTTCTATTAAAATATTAGAAATATTTTTATATTTTTTTTAAATTAGATATAATACCATATAATTTGATTTATTAGAAAGACTTAAACAAATAATCCGGATCAATATTTTTCAGATCAGATTTTTCATGACTGTAAGAAAAATTAAAAATTTTCTTTGTGTGTAATTAGAAAAAAATAAAAATGTTTTGAATCTGAATTATTGATCTCGGTTCAAAAGTCACTTCTAGGTAAATACATAAAATATTATTGTCTTTCTATTTTTCATGTCAATGTATGTTAGATATTTTGTTAAAATTTTATTTTTTCAAAAATAGAAAGACAATAATATTTTCTGTATTTACCTAGAAGTGATTTTTGAACCGGGATCAATAATTCAGATTCAAACCATTTTTATTTTTTTTCTAATTACACACAAAGAAATATTTTAATTTTTCTTATAGTCATGAAAAATTCGATCTGAAAAATATTGATCTTGGTTATTTGTTTAAGTCTTTCTAATAAATCAAATTATATGGTATTATATCTAATTTAAAAAATATATAAAAATATTTCTAATATTTTAATAGAAAAAATAAATAAATTATAATATTTTCTAATTAAATAAAATAATTAAATGAAAAATTATATTAAATTCAATTTGGATGAAATTGCGTAACTCTGTAATGATTACCAATAGTGTTTTAATCTGAGTCGTTCGTTGTTTCAAAAAGTGTGCAGAAAGCATCAAAAATCGTGCTTGGCTTAAAACCGCTCACAGGGTCAGCGGTTCTAGGTTTTCAAACCGCCGACTCTGTCGGCGGTTAAACCTCGAAAGCCGACGATGTCGGCGGTTTGGATAGATTTGAAAATTAATATAAAAAAATGTATAGATTGTTAAATTAATTTGGAATTTTGTATATTTACAAAAATTTCGGCATAATACATAATATCATAAATGTAAATGCTCAAAAATAGTTTCAGAGGTCAGAGGACAACAATTATAGCCGGGAAGACCGGATACCAAAGAAATACTCGAATAGGACATTATCTTAATTTTAAGAGCATCCACAACGCCATTTGTATTATAATTTGCTATTTGACGTGGCTTATTTTATATGAATTGTTAGGATGTGCAGTAGTTTGTAAATTAGCAAATTTTCTTTAAAAACAAATGTTTGCATAATGACACATCATCAGATTAATTGGCTGAAATGAATTATCACTCTCCTCTCTTACTATTGAAATTAATTGTTGAAATAGAGTGGTTTAGAAATTATGAGCTTCTTTAATTGTTAAATTTAGTGATGTGGACGATTTTAATTTTGTGGTGGACAATTTTAATTGCTGAACTATTTGTGGATTGGTTTGTGGATTGGAGATAGCTCTTAACATCCATAAAATTCCAAATTTATTCCTAGTCTCCCAGATAAGTACCCGTAAGAGGCGTAAGCCGTGACGCCCAACATCACTCATAATGCAGAGAGCACAGCGGAGCTTTCCCACTTGGATTATTTATTTATTGCCTTGATCTTTCTAGTGTGCATCTCCTCTTTTAGCGTTTATTATACAGTGGCACTTGTTAGAAAAAAATAACAATGTTTTATACCTCTTTCTAGGAATTCGTATCCTCTGCATTAACACAAATTAAGGATAATCTTTTGAGTTAATGAATCTCAACAGTCCGATCTATTTTAAAATTCGTACAAATTAGATTAAAAAATTATAAGCAGTAGCTGAATTGACTCTATTTAAAATCAGTCGGTTGAGAATCTCAACTTGAGATTCGTTAACTCAAAAAATTCTTTTTGAGTTAATGCAGAGGATACGCGTTCTCTTTCAAGTTTCCACTTAGTTTAGGGTTTTTTTCTTTTCTTTATTTTTACTTTGAGATATTATAATCATTTAGCATGTACATACTCTTTTAATTTTTAACTGTTCAGATCACAATATATTTAAATTGCTTTAATCCTCCTAATTTTACAATATATGCATGTGTAAGTATTGTTGGTATTAGTTTGGGATTATGTAGACTTACACAGATAAAACCATAAAACTGAAATTAATATATATGGTATATCTACCTTTTATAATATTGAAAGCTTTTTGGTTTTTTTTTTTTTTTTTAATTAAAAAATATATGACTCCTACTTTTTTTTTCTAGACTGAAGATCAATCATGCAAGGACTTTTCTAATTATACGGGATGCTTTTAATAATGCATTAAATTTATTGGTATGCTGGTATTGCTGTCACGTTCTGTTAGCTTTATCCTGACAAATCACAATAAAATTCAACATGTATTGATAAAACATCAACACGTTTCATGGCTATTTTTATTTATTTTTTCATTTTATTTGTATATTTGTAAGATCAAAAGGCTGTACATATTCATATCTATGTTGTAAAAAAATATCTTTCTAGGTCAATTAATCATAACTGATCGGTATTGATGAAACTGTCACAATTTTTTTCAACTAATCAGCTGATTATTTTCAATTATTCTCGATTATTTCTAATTAATCGCTTGATAGTAATTTGTCCATACGACGAGTACAAACTGTTATTTATAACACTGATTTATATAAAAGTACTCTAACATTTATAAGATTAATGTGCATGATTATTTAATACAAATCCTTCCCTATTATTATCATCATCATCATCATCCGGCACTAATATAATATTGAATACAGTATCCGGAAATAAGACAAATCTGTCAAATATATATATCAGCATGCGGCAGTAAAATTACACAATGTCGCATACATAAAAGGGGTCATATTTTCTAGAGAACAAAAACAGAGAGGTACTGAGTGCACTGTGCACAGCTGAATTTTAAAAAATAAAGATGTCCTTATTTGCTAATGTTTCCGTCAAACATACTAAGAAAAGATGATCAAACAAAATTGATTCCTGCAAACCCATTCAAAATAAAAACACTGACAACAAAATTTTGAATTTTTTTAAAAATAAAACACACACACAATTTAGAATTAAACTAGTTAATTCATGCTAGCACAAGACCTTTAAGAACTTTACAGTTCCAAATTTCCTAAGAACTCCAAGAAAGCTTCTTCTGATGAGCCCCCTTCTTGCAATGCCTTCAAACCATTTATTCTATGAAGGCTCACATTGTCTCTTAGCTCTTTACCTCCTCCTGATTCCATCAGCCATTTCACTTTCTCAGCCAATTCATCTCTTAAAACCAACCCTTCATCACAACCTTTGAGTTCAACTCCAACTTTCATTTGCTCAATCAAGAAGACTCTGTTCATCCTCTGCTCTGCAAACAATGGCCAACAGATAATTGGTACAGCATTGGTTATTGCCTCCAACAGTGAGCTCCAGCCGCAGTGACTCACAAATCCTCCGACTGACTCATGGTGCAAAATCTCAACTTGTGGAGCCCACGACTTCACCACAATACCCTGTTCCTTTGTCCGGTCCAAGAACCCTTCAGGCAACAATGCATCTAAGTCTGGCTCAGCCAATGGATCATACGGCTTTTTTGGGTCGTTACTTGGCGGATTGCGTACCACCCATAAGAACTTTTGGCCACTCTTCTCAATCCCGAAAGCTATTTCTCTCAATTGCTCGACTGATAATTTACCAGAACTTCCGAATGAAAGATATACCACACTCTTCTTTGGTTGGGCATCCAGCCATTTCAGACATGGATGTGCACAACCTTCGCTCGGAGCTGTGACCAATGGTCCAATGCAATAAATTGGTTTTACCGGCTGGTTTAAGGGACCGAGCTCATCTTTTAAACTTATCACTGCCCGAGGTTCGAGCGACTGGAAAGTATTCATGAGAATACCTTTTGACTCTGTCATTCGCCTAAACATATTAATAAATAGCTCATAAACCTTGGTGTCAAACTCAAGCATCTCTTTTGGAAGATCGGATGCATGCAACAGGGGAACACCAGGTATCTCGATCGGAGTTTTTCCAATATCCTTCTTTGTGCGGTCCCAGGTGGATATCAGCTCTTGTATGGGAAGGAACACTGCAAGGTTGTTTGCACCAGTGGGAAAAAATACATATGCCGGGATGCCGAGCTCTGCTGCAACATCCAATGCATCAACACAGAAGACATCAATGACGAAAGCAGCAATGGATGAGTTCTTTGATTGTGACTGGAGGTAAGATTGGAGCATTGTGTTGTTTGATCGTATGAGGTTACACAAGTTAGTCAATGGAGTAGGGGCATCTTCAGAGGGAGGTGGAAGGGGTGGGAGAAGGTTAAATGAAATTTCTGGATTGGTAGAAGAAACTTGAGAGATCAGTTTAGTGGTTGCGGTCGGCATCATCGGAGGGTTGATTACGGCAATGTCGACCGAGACGCCATGATTTATGAACAATTTTGCTAGTTGTATCATTGGTATCATGTGGCTTACACCCATGGTTGGATAGAGAACTACCTTCGTTTCCATTGATTGATAACAGAGAGAAATCAGGGCAAGGTGTTTTCGTAAAGTGTTTGAGGATATGTTTGTATGAGATGCAATTGCAAACAACCTTGTTCCATTAGTCCCATTTTATAAACTGTAGACAAACTTTCACATTTACCTTTAGAAATTTATAATATCATATTAATCCTTCCAAATTTTAGTAACTCCAACGTTTATTAATTTTATATTATCGATT
>JAJHPE010000033.1:1000936-1027898 GCA_024447655.1 Carex scoparia
TTAGAAACTATTTCATTTATCTACTAGTGACCGGACAAATAATGACATTTAAGCAAACGAGGCTCCACTAAATTTCAAACTTTTGCATATCTCCTTATTTTGGAATTTCCATAAGCATAGTCTCTAAGTGAGTGTTAATTTGTATAATAAAAAATTATTCAGTTTAATTGAATGATGGACACATTTTAATGGAGGTGCCTTTGGAGGCAAAAACATTATTTTGGAGATATTAGAGGAATATTATTTCAAAGATTTTTAGGAGGTTTAAAAGTATAAATTGTAAAATTATAATCTATATTGATGGAGTCTATTCTAAGAAATAAATTGTAAAATTATACACATCTCATTATATATACATTTTGAAATATGCTTAAACTTTATAACAGTAGACTTCTTACTTTATATAATTAAAGTTTACTATATTAATAGAAGATAAAAATGAGAATTTATAAATGTATAGAAAAACAACAACAAATTAAGTAAATGTGAGAATTATTTGAGTTACCAGAAAAAAAAAATATAATATAATAAATTTTAGAAAGCTAATTTTAAAATTAGAAATAATATATATGAAATCCTCTGTAAATTATAAATCTGTGTTCAATACAAAGAAGAAAGATTCTTTTCTACTTCTTAGTTCTCTATATTCTTTTTTGGTTTCTTTCCCAAGATAAAGATATCCATTATGAATGGAGAATGTGGTTGGGACAATACGACCCGACCGGAATGCCTAGTTTGATTTTATCTGGCTCTGATTTAGAATGTCTTTCTGAAAACGCTTGCAATATTAGTCCCATCAATTTAATTTAATAAATCGATCTAATTATAATTGAATAAAAATCAAGATTGTTAATTCCTGTTTTTCGTGTGAGAGGTTGTAAATTCCAAACTAAGAAAAGATAATTTCATATAAATATTAAAAATTTAGTAGCTTGACCTCCAACATTAAATAAAAAAATTGTCAAATCTTATTTTCCCAATCAAAATCAATTTAAGACGCTAAATATTTCTTTTTACAATAAAAAACGGATCGACTCTTTTCATTTTAAATATTCTAAATAAAAAAAATGAATTTTAAAACCTACAACCTTCCAATTAATTTTCAAGATTATAAATAATTTACAAAATATCATTTAACTATATATATAAGATGAGGAGGGATCCACTTGCACCATTTTTTATTGACACAAAATTACACCCTTCATTTTGAAAATTTAAATAGTCGATCCAAACTATTCAACATGTTGGATATATTAAAATATACTTACAGATCAAATTTTACATCTTTTTTTTTACTTTTTATTATTTATTAAGATGGATACAAAAATTCAATTGTCTAAAAACAACAATTTTGTAAAATAATTAATAAATAGTAAAAAAAAATAAAAAAAAAATATAAAATTTGGTTTCTAAGCACATTTTAATATATATGAAGATCATATTGAACTGTTTGGATCGACTATATAGACTTAGAAAATTTTAAAAATAAATAATGTAATATCCTGGAATTTCCGTTGGCTTGCCTGTTGTCATCAGTGACAACTAACATCCACCTAATGTCAATAATAATTTCATTTTATTCTACTCCTTGAACTGTCTGTCTAGAGTGAGCATGCGGCAACCAAATATTGTCCAGTGAACACAGAGCACACAAATGAAACATATTTGAGTTTGACCAGGTACGCACATTTAATCTTTCGGGTATATACTTCCCATTAAATAGAATTGGTTGAGAATATCACAACTCAGTCCAAGTTTGGTAAATTTTTGTGGATTATTGTAAAAGACAACAATAATTGGGAAGAAAAAAACAAAGAACAGTAAAAGAGCCCGAAGAGGAAAAATAAAAATGGTCGTAACTCTTTTCTCTTCCTATTACTTTTTTTTTTGGTATAGAAAATGTTAACATGATTTGGTAAGACGCATTTCGTGAAAACGTTGGCCATAACAGAGCACGTCCTGGTAATTTATTTTTTATGTTGTGTTTTTTGCAATCGAAAAAACATTAAAAAATAACTAAAAACATATATTCAGTGTTGGTCTAGGATATAAATCTGTTGTTATTCTAAAGAGATCACAGGACTTGTCCTGTTAATCCTATCACAACTGTTCAAAGTTTTTCATATGTAAATCTTAAGAAAAAGTCTTTGTTTGCTCAAATCTCGACAAAGATTAACAGCTGATATTGAAATAACAGGGTCTTGTTATCCCTTTGGAATAACAGCAGATTTATTTCCGTTGGTCTATCCTCCACATAATATTTTGATACTTATTTGAGTATCTATGAGAATAAAAGTACTTAATAGTTCGATATCCTTGCAGGCCCGGCTTTGGAGCAGGTAGCTAGGGCGATCACCCCGGACCTCAAAATCCAACGGGCCTTCAATCAAATCAAATTAAAACTTAATTACTCTCCACTCTCTCATCCCTATTTATTTATTATCTCTTTTCCCTCCAATCCTCTCTTAGAATTTTGACACTGCATCAATTCTTGTTTTTAACTTCTCAGGTTCGATACTTTATTTCATATTCATAGACATGATTCAATACGACCATAATTTCAGCCTTACACTGATAATCAGGGGCAGATCCATAAAGGCCCAGGGGTAGGCAACTCCTGAATTTGAAAATTTTATTAGGCCCAGTGTAACTTTGTTCATGTGCCTACTCCTGGCCCAACTTGATGCCTACCCCTGGCTCAGAGAAAATTAAATAACAAAGGCCCAGGTCCTGCTTCGTTGCTGAATCAATTGTGCTGCTGCCTCTGCTATTGAGAAACCCAATCCGATAAAAAAAGACTTTCGCTAGCGACACTAAAGACCAAATATAAAAAAAAAAATACTTTGTTATTCCTGTCTTTGGCTACGCAGTCGGAGACAAAAAAACTTCCTTCGCTAGTCAGAGAGCAGAACAAAAGAAAATTCATGGCTTTCTCAATTTCACCTTTATTTCACAGCCTATATGGAGGCTGATGCCCTTTAGGAAATCATCGCCTTCTCAATTTGAGGCTGATGCCCTTTAGAAAGCCATGAAATCTCATGAAATAAAGGTGAAATTCTATTAGTATTGATCGGAACAATAGATTCCTTCCTTTTCAGGTGTTTTTTTTAAAATATAATTGCTTTCCCCTGGCTTGAGAAATCAGGCTGATACACTTTACAAAAACTAGGTTTAGATGATATGTCTACTGTCTCTGCTTCTTTCCAAGATTTAAATTCAAATAGTTATCTTTTTATGTTCGATCTCCAAATGATGCTTTAACTGATAAATCATATGAAAGCTTGATGCTCTGGTGAATAACGATCTTACCATATTTTATAAGAAAAATAATTATAGGTGTGAGTTGTAATTTTGTATCCGATAAGTTAATAGGTTTGAACCCGATTAGCTATTTGAATCTGACTAGTGCCCCTACCCTAACAGAAATTCTGAATCGGCCCCGGCTGATAATAGTTATTAGTTAGCATAACTATGAGAATTTGTCACTATCTGTTAGTGTAAAACTACATTTTACAGTCGGTATCGTCCCAGATGCTTGTGCTGGAAATAGTTATTTTTTTACTCTCGTGGATAGTGGTATATGATAGTGGTGTATTCTTGTAGTATATCACGGCACTGTTGCACTAACTAATTATACCGAACCATTAAAATTTGATGTCATCTCTAAAATATATATAGCCCACCACAGGTGGTAGTGGAATGCCGGTTTGATGTCATCAGCAACGGAACGCTAATTCATCACAAGCTATTTTGTAGAATTTGACCTCAAGTAAAATATTTTTGTGATAATTTAATAAATTTAATAAAAGTGTAGCTAGGTTAAAATGTATCATTGCTTTTCAGAATATTTGGACCATTCAAAAATATGAATTTTGTATCAGTCTAAAAAGTAGTCTTTTTTAAATTAAAATATAAAATTTGGTCTCCAAGCACGCTTTATTATATACATGAAAATCATGTTGAGAGGTTCGGATCAACTGTTTGAAATTTGAAAACAATTGAAGAAACGTAAATCTGAAATTTGCTGATTTATTTTGCAACGATTTTCAATGTCATTTGGCTAAATAGTATTGATCGTGGTTATATTTGACACCGCCAAGATGAAGAGGTGGCAGTTTTAAAAAAAATTATCATTAATTAATTTAGATGCTACTTTTGTGGTTTATGTTTTTAAATTTACCAAATTTAAAAATTATGTTTTTAAATTTGGTAAAAGGTTTATGTTTGCATGTCTTTAACCAAGCTTTTGTGGTTCCTAGGAGGGTAATTAGTGACTTTCGGAGTAGAAAAAGGTAATTTACAGGGGGGTTAATTTTTAGTAGAATTTTTGAACCTTAAGCAAGGCTATAAGAGAAGCCCATTTTAGTTTGTAAAAGAACATATGAATTAATTCAAATTTTCTATTCTGAGTTGAGTTTAACTAATCATTTGCCTCTTTGAGTTGAGCTTATTTCTCTTTGAGTGAGTTTAGTTGAACTTGCTAGTGTCTTGTGAATCGATCATTGGCCGGACCGTGTCAATATTCTTGTCACACCCCAAACCAAGAATTCCGGATTAGGGCGTGATTACCACCTTAGGAATGTCACACGCCTAACCGGGAATTCCGGGTTAGGGCGTGACTGATCCTCGCCTTGTGTTTATTAACTCAATAAACACGCAAGACTAAATAAATGTAACAATAGACAAAAAATGCAGCAGCATGAATAATCATAATACCAGCATAGTCATACAACCCATAAATAAACATACACATACAATATCCATACAGTCCACCTCATAAAGTAAAACACGAACTACAGAAAGGAATACAATATCTAGTGAGACCGATGTACTAATCAAAAGACCGGATCTTGTAAACCTAATCAAAAGTTATAAAAATATAAAATCAAGCTGTGGGGTCTTCAAGGATAGCCTCTAATGAATCATGCCGTGGTATGCCAGTCTTCGTACCTAAAACCCACAAAACAACGTGTGGGGTGAGCGAATGATCGCCCAGTGCGTGACCCAGAATTACCCTTCAGGGATCCTCTTAAGTCGAAGTACTTTTAATTATAGTCTATTGTAAATATCACTTTTATATGCACATGCTTGAATGCAATTATCCTATCTACATAACTAGAAATAAAATACATATAGTAAATGCAAATGATGTGATTAATTACCATGCCAACATGCAAAAGATTCCCAAAAATAAAATCCAAGGAGAGTGATATATTTACAGCCAAATCGGGGCCCAGTATCCAAGTACTGTGCTAGAAATTATGTACATAATAATACGATAGAATTATCCACCCAGTGTCGTGCCAATCGAATCACAGGATCCAATAAGATATATCCAAGTACACCGGTCAGCAAGTCCAATGATACACGATGCCTAGCAACATCGCCCATTGATCCCTCCTGTGTGCAACGAATGCAGATGAATATATCTCAATTCGGTGCTTGTTCCTTTCTCTAAATCGATCCTTCAACCAAACATATAAAAATAGGAGAAAACTACAAGCATGACGTAAAAATAGTTAATCCGTTTCCTCATGAGCAGACAACGGAACTCCATTATTCTGGCCAGACTAACGGGAAAACATGCCACGGACTCGAACCGCCACACATGACTACGCCACGGACTTCTAGCCGTGCGCGAAGATTTCAAAGGATACACCAACGGACTTCTGGCCGTTAGTGTATACGACACGGACTTCAGGCCGTGTCGTTTAAATCAGACCTGCCACAGACCTATAGCTGTGCATTCTGATTTACATATATGGCGAGTTGCTCCTAATGTAGGGGGAAAGCTCCTGAATCGATTCGTACTCTCGGGCTTCTAGCCGGTGCACGTTAAAATGTAAAATGAAGCGGAATTTTATATAAGTCAAAGTATACATATAATATATCCTAATAAGACCTCCAAGGGATCAAGTGATCCCCAAGCTCAATGGCTGCGAGGCCGACTCGTTCCATCCCAACAAGCCGGAGCGCAGTCATTCGGTCTTCTTTCTCACACTCACCATGGATATGACTATTTATAATAATAGTATATTGTCCTCTACGACAAGAGGACAACAATGATCCTACCTAATATAATAGTTTAACTAAATTAATTACTCCACTCCTAAATAAACAGTAAATTCTTTCTTTGAAGGGGATTATGCAAATCCTAACTACAGTTCAAAAGAATAAACATGCTCTAATGAATCTATTAATTTAAAGTGCGGATGACAGGTCAAGTGGTCGACTGGTAAGAGTACGCCACGAAAAAGTAATTCAGATATCCCACACCTGTATACTGAGCGGGAATCGTGTGCAAGCAACAACATGTACAGATAACCGGCGAGGTCCTCGTCTAGTCCAGTAGTGTAATTCGCAGTCTCGGTCTACGGATCGGTAGCTAGGGGGAGGGGGTAACCTGTACATGCGTAATTTAACTTAATTAAAAATCCATCTACTTTAAACAATCCCTCCCTCGTTTAATTTAGGTTTAAATCGCAGCTTATCATATTCAGTCGGTCAGTCGGTCGGATACTGATTATTAACATTAATCTTTGTTAATGATTTAGTCAGATACTGATCATTCACTTTAATTTAATTTAATCTAAGTCACGATAAAATAACGATATTTTTAACCCTTCCACTTGAAGGTAATTTGTTGGCGGCAATTCTAGTGTCGAAATATTTGCAAATTAATTAATCACGAGTTACGATACACTATGCGGGGATCCACTTACTTTGATCTATTTAATCTAACTTGATTTAAAATAAATAAACAGTATTTTTAATATTTTAATTTGAAGATAAATTGTTTGTTAGAATTTGTCTCATTACAATGTTCGTACAATAATAACGTCGTTCACTACGATAGTTTTATAAGAACTTCAATTGCTTTAATTTCATACTGTGTTTAATTAATTGAAATAAGTCATAATAAAAGGATCCGACTGATCAGATTCGGTTTTGGAATTATTTATCATAGTAATTAGGTATATTAAATACTTACTCGATAAAAACATGTGTTACTTAATTACTTATTTATTTTAACAAGTATAAAAACTAGATATACGATTAAAACACATGTTCATTATACTTAATTATTTTAACGCTCATGTTCATTATAATAGTTATACGATTAAAACACATTACTTAATTAATTATCAAATAAAAATCTATTTTCAACACGTATTATACCAATGTATGTTGGTTGTCTACGATCTTAATTAGTACGTTAATTAGGCGTATTTCATATGCATAAAATAGAGGTACGATTAGTAATTTTAATTACTTTTGATTAAAAATAACTTGAAATTATTTTTAACTACGTTTATAGAATAAAAATACGTTGTTAACTAATTATACTAACTAATCAACTTATAAATTTAGACATTGAATTTAAACTTAGTAAACTTTATTCTAATTGGTAATATTTAAACTAAATTTTTAATTAAATTTTTGTATATAATTTATTCTTAAATAAATTAACGTCGCATTAAATTCAAATCTTGATTTAACACAATTTTATTACTTTAGAGTTATTATAATAATTGTACGAAAATTTTACGTTGTTAATTAATTGACAACTTATTAAGTTTAAACTGCGTGTACGACAAGTAATTATTCTAATTAATTCTACGGGGTAGGGCGCTTTACATAATTAATTTTGTCGAAATGCTCGTACGGTAATTATGTCGTTCCCTACAGTGTCCATTACAAAAATTAAAGCAATTTATTTGTTTAAATTCAGGTTGTATTTTATTAAGAAAAACGCGTTGGAAAATTCTATTTGCAAATCTTTGGATTTGAATTTAGTTATAGTTCACTTAAATTTAATTCACGTCCTTATTTGGGAAAAATATACGTCGTTTAATTATATATATATATTTAATACGTATGTAAAGGAAAAATACATTTTATTAATTAGTTACGCTAACTACTATAGTTCGAAATAAATTTTAGATACATAACGAGAAATGCTGCAACTTAATTGTTGTTATTAATTAACAATATAATTATATTTAGTTTTATCGAATCAGTTTTATTAAATTATTAAACCTAATTAACTACATTTGTTGTGTTTAATGTGATTTAATTTTGTGTGTTTCGGGATCATACGTTGTCCTGCCGGATAATCTAGTATCTGCTCATAGTATGTCATGAGTCGTCAATCCAGAACTTTACTAATCATTTTCCGATTTTTAAGTTTACGTATATTTTCTGTTTTTAAGTTGTACCCTTTTAATTAATATTTGAAGAATTTTAAAAGTCATGTAGTTGTATATTTAAAAATCCAAACCACCCTTTTTAAATAAATTTTATAACTTCGAGTCGAGCTAACCGAAAGGAGGCTCAAAACCCTAAATAGTTATTATCCTATTTTACTTGATTAATTTAATTAATCCTACTCCTAAATGTGTGTTCTATCGTAACTTCCCTTATTCCATAACTCGTTCGAATCTACGACGAATTATTTTTATGCGCTAACCTATTGTTTGCGTTGCATGTTTAACCCCTCATCTACAATAATTGTTTCAAAATAAAGTCTATTCATTTGTTTTATAATTTTCGGCCTAAGCCCAAAATCCAATTTATTTTCAGAAAATGGCCCATGGCCTAATTGCAATTATTTTTAAAACCCTTTATAAATAAAATTTCGGTTTGGTCCTATGCCCAAAATACAAAGGCCGAAATACATTTAATATATATATATATATATACATGTATAGGCCGGCCCTAAGCCCAAAATTTCAAAATTTTCCAATTTTGCATTTAAGTCCCTCAAACTTTTAATAATTCACATAGGGCCGAAATTTTACAACTTAACCCCCAAATTATAAATATTTGCAATAAGGTCCCTGTCAGTTCCGATTTGGTACCAGAGGCAACACTGGGCTGGTACCCACTGGTACCAGCATCGCACAATCACCACAACAACCACACAGCCAGCACAAGTCAGAACCCCGGCATACACATGGAACCCCAAACCAGCACATAGCCGACTGGTACCAGCATCGGTACCAGCAGCTCTCAAGCACAGCAACAAAATCGCAGAAACAGAAAGGTTCAACAGCCATCACGCATGCATAAGTCGCAAGGTACCGAAGCTGTACCAGTATCTCAAACCAGCAGACCAACAAGAAAAAGGCACGATCACACCCGATTGTCGTGTACGCGACATTAATTAAAAAGGAGGGCTCAAGATTTTTACCCGGCAGAGGCATAATCGCAAGAAAGCAACAATCGGCCGATTCCAAGGTAGAGCCTCGTTTCTCAGCCGTCCTCTCCAAAATCAGCAAGCACCACAAGACTAGGGCGCCTTCAAGCACCGGAATAACACGAAGAGGCACCAGATAGCAAGGAGCAAGCAAAAAAATCAAGCTCCGGTAACAATGTCACAGAAGATAACATAAAAGAGAGAGAGAGAGAAATTTATCTCAACACATGAGCGAAGCAAGGAAAAACCCCCCAAAAACCAGCGAGAGAGAGAGATCTGCTTATATAAGCCGGAACCGCGAAAATCACGCAATCTAAAGGCGTCAGAGGCTCTGACAGCCGTGTTACCGAAGTCAACAACGCACGAGGGAGTTGCGACGGGGGCAGGTTCGATCGACAGTCGCGCGGGAGAGAGAGAGAGAGGCGCCTTTTTGCTTCTCCTGGAAGAATCGCAAAAGAGAGGGAGCGGGGTTGTGGGGTTCTCCGACAGAGAGAGAAAGGAGAGAGGGCTCCGAATTGAAATGAGATTAAAAGGGAGAGGTAGGGTTAAATTAAAAGGAGGGCTTTAAGATTCGTACAAAGCACCACGGACGGCTGCTATGGATTCAAGGAAATTAGAGAGGTTTCCAAATTGAAATTTCCTACAGATTAGTTACGTGTAAACAATCCAATTAATGAAAATTTGCATTTTTGAAATAGTCACGGACTTTAGAAGGTTATTCATTGTAATTATTAATTTATAAAGACTCATTATTTTTTTGTAAATTCCTCATTTGCTTTGGCACTTCACTCAAATTAAATTTCTAAGTAAGAAAATCTTATTTGCAAACTTTAGTTCAAGATTTCGTAAATCTTTAATTGGTTTAGTAACAACCTTGTATAATCTAATTTATTTGATTCGAATTGATTGTGTCAATTGAATTTTAGGATTTTAATTGGTTCAGTGAAATCAAAGTTTTATATGTTGCTTTTAATGAGTCTTTATTTATAATTTAACTCGTTAGTTAATTTGCTTAAAATTGTCAGACTATAACAATTCTTATGTCAACACAATATCAGTATCAATATTGCAAATACTCCCTTGGATAATAGCTACAATAATAGTAATTTTTGTCAGCACTAGACATTTTTTATCATCGTGAATAAAACATTTTATTGTAGCCTTTTCACATAATAATATCTTTTAGTTGAACTAGGGTGTTCTTAAGTTCACCAAGTTCTTTTGTGAACTCAACTCTAAAATCTATCAGATTGACTTCAAACAACAAATTTAAACAGTTGAAATCCATCTATCTCTCAAAAGTTCAACTAAAAACTCAAATAAAACAAAAACACACGTAGAATTAACAAATGGTTTAACCTTAATAAACTATTTTGGAAAGTGTATTTTATTTCTTAATGACATTTTGGAATTACTTACTATTTAAAAAAAAACTATAATGTAGAAAAAAAGCTAACTTAATTATACAAACTAAAGCAGGAAGAAAATGATACATTAATTATCACTAAGAAGAATACCAAGAGAAAGTTTTCTGAACAACATCAAACTATATAGGAAATGAATAACATGATAACATAAAGTGAAAGGTAAAAATACTGAGAAATTTTAGAGAAAATAAAATATACAACCGACCTAATATGAGAGTAAAAGTATGTGTCGTTATGGGGACAAGACTTGAAGAACTAATTCCTTGTTAACGACCAACTAGAATGCTCTCCTCAGCTTCCTCATCTATATTGAAATCATCTCTTGAGGGAAATTTAGATGATGACTGCAGCTCTTGCTCAAAACTACATTGCATGGTTGTATCAATTCGTGCATTGTAGTCAAGTAGAATCAGCTGCCTCTCCTCCAAACTTTGGGACCTCCACAAGACCTCGAGCTGTATCTCAACTTCCTTCATTGTTGGCCTTTCTTCTCCTTTTATTCTTAGGCACATTTCTGCAAGTTTGGCAACGGCTTCGAGTTCTGTTCGGTGCACCATGTTCACAATTTGAGGATCTAGAATCTCAAAGAGACGGTTCTCTTTCATAGCATAACTAAAATATGCAATGAGACTACCCCCATCAAACACCCTAGAGGATATTAATGGTTTTTGTCTTGTTAGCAATTCAGCTAGAATGACACCAAAGCTGTAAACATCACTTTTTTGTGTTAACCGACCAGACATATAGTACTCGGGGTCTAAATACCCGTATGTACCTTGGATAACTGTAGTCACACCCGTTTGATCTATTTGTACAGATCTTGAGGACCCAAAATCTGACACCTTTGGAGTGAAATAATCATCCAATAGAATGTTTGATGATTTTATGTCTCTGTGAAAAACAGATATAGAGGCAGATGAGTGAAGATAAGAAATTGCTCCTGCAGCCTCAACAGCAATTCTTAATCGATGCTTCCATGTCAAGGAACAGTGTTCCTCTACATGGAGATGATCAAAAAGTGTTCCTTTAGAAATGAACTCATAAACGAGCAATGGGACTTCAGTCTCTAGGCAACACCCATAGAGCTTCACAACATTCCTATGGTTGACTTGTGAGAGAATGACCACTTCATTTATGAACTGATCGATTTCGGTCTGATCAACAATTTTGGACTGTTTTATGGCCACAACACGTTGATCTGACAAAATACCTTTATAAACTTCTCCATGACCTCCCCGACCAATAATTAGTCCATTATCGAATTTGTTTGTTGCTTTTTCCAGCTCATGTAATCTAAAATTTCTCATTGTTTGTGTTGTTTCTTCATTGGAAGCAATTAGTTGTTGTAGAAGTAACCCCTGATTTTGAACGAAGAACTTTTGTTTTAGCTTTTCCTGTTTTCTCTTTTCAAACAGTTTGATATGCTTGACTATAACAAAATATACTAAAATTATGCTAAAGGCAGTTACAAATCCCAGCATGATCGTCATACCTGCATACATAAACAGAGCAAGTTAGAAAAAGAAAGGAAGAAAATTGTTTTCCATCTCAGCATGATCGTCGATTGTTTCATGTTTAGTTCAACCTTGCATGACCTACAAGACAACTATTGGCCAAGGTATACTACTTCGCTACATAAAAAAGAGTTATATAACACGATCCTATCAGTAACAGAACATTTGTTTTATTCTAATTAGCTCAGTCAATGCAAACAAATAAAAATAAATGTCGATCTGAGAGATCATGTTAAATTGTTAATGATCTGTTGTCAACATAAATATTTTGTTGTTGACGTGATTACATTTTTTTTTGGTAATATTGACAACGATATGTCATTTGGATCATTAGTTTTTGGAACGTAATGGTAACAATCAGTGTTCTAATTAAATAGTAGGTTCAAGTGGCCCATAGAGTTACAAGTCTCCAAATATTACACTGTCAAATAATTGCAACATTTACGACTCTAAACAGGCCCTGGAGAGAGATCGTGCTAAGTTTTTAAGAACGAATGGTGCTTGTGTTGCTCTAATTTTGTTCAAGATTAATTTGACCCCTAATTTTGTAATTCAGATCGACTTTGGGTGAGTGACTTTTCAAGAAAATAAAATTGGATAGATATGATTAAGTTCAAATGGGTCGAACGGTTTATTGCATGTGATCAGATTTTTCCGCCTCAAGCTAGCTAAGTAGGCAATATTAATTAGTTTCAGCAGCCAGCTGTATTAATTTTTCATTTATCCTGAAAAACAATCCTTTCTTTTTCATTTATCCTGAAAAACAATCCTTTCTTTTTATTGTTATATATACTTGTAACAACATTCAAAACTTGATGAAAGTTATTCATCCTGTAAAAGTAATAATATACCTATAACTAGTGCGACGTTGAGATCACATTCTCTTGGATTGTTATGATTACTATGCCAACCCAAAGGACAAGAGCAGCGATGTGATCCTTCTAAGTTGTGGCACTTTCCTGGCTTGGGGCATGGATTTTTGATGGAACATTCGTCGATGTCTGCAAGAATATGACACAATATCAAAGATGTCTACATAAAAAATAAAAAGATAGGAGAGCAAGAGTACGAGCGAGAGAGAAAGACCTTGGCAGCCTCCATGAAGGTAAGGATTGCCTTCATAACCATGGGAGCAGCTGCAGAGATAGCCACCACCACTGACTGTCGAGCAAATACTGTTACTGCTAATGCATGCATAGGAGGATTTGTTAGTCTGTGCTTCTTCGCATGTCGTGTTTCCTATGGCCCAGTCTAGCACCATAGCCAGCCCAGCATCAATAAACCAATCTTCGTTGGTGATGTAAGTTGTGTTGAACTTGAACCCAGCCTCCTCCACCACCATTGCATAATTGCAACGACTAAATTTATACACCTCCGAGATGTTGGCCCTCTCATCAAACGAGAACATAAAGGTAGATGTTCCTATGGGGATATCTATTTGGCAGCAACCAATTCCAGAACAGGATCCATTCTTAATGACTGTATCTAGGCTATTACACAAAGAAAGGCACCCAAGTGAGTTATTAAAAGAATTATTGTTTGGGATAAGATAGGCATGTGTATTGCACCCAGTCACAGTAAATTTATTCTTCTCGGTGTTGAGCCGGAATGGTGTGATATCTATGAACTCCCATGCATCAGTATTCCATAACTGATCCTCTTTCTTTGTGGTGCTGTTGTAGCACTGCTCATATAGCGGGCTGCTTATACGTGCCTGGCCCAAGGACAAGCTTATATTCAGAATATCCCAAACGTCTTTGGATCTCCGGAATGGATTAAGGTAAGGAACAGATTTACCGTCATCCTCGTATGTGATGCAACTGAGCTCGAAGCCTTCCATGAAGCAATTTGGGCCATCAAGGTTTTTGCAAGTATTATTAGAATTTTTTGACACGTAGCAATTTTGACTAATTCCAAAAGGGTAAGGGATGGGAATTCCACCGCAACTCTCTTGACACCCGGGTAGAGCGATGGTGTTCTTCGTAGATTCAGTGGTTTTGAACTGGAGGAGGAGAAGGAGTTGGGTTAGTATCATTGCCACCAAAGTACTGTATGAGGCACATACTAATTGCAACGAGTTTATTTTTGTTTCCTTCATCATGTTCATAGCCATTATAAACGACTAGTCCACTAAATTTTTATCTAGTCTTTCTCAATCGAGGAACGCCCCATTACTGCACTTCTATGCTCTTTATAAAACATATGCACGTTGAAAATTGAAAAAAATAAATGAGTCAATTATTTAATTCTTGGACCACAACTTTATACTCCAAAAGCTAGTCTGTGAGACACGTGTCTGTCCGATATGGAAATATATAGTCAGTTGAGCAGGACAAAAATATGAAATATGTATCTTCAAATAGCTAATTAAGTAATATATTATTTATTGATTGATTGTATATTCATAGTTTACAATATACAAAATCTATACTCTATTTAAAAAACACAGCTTTAGAACCGTTAGAATTAATTAATACCAAAAAAAAAAAAAAAGACGTTATGTAATCTTCTATAATTGGTAATTGTCGGAAGGATAAAGAATTGGGGTAAATTCACAGATGCTATGCTAAGCGTCCCAGAGAGTTGCATCTCCCATGTTTGTTCCATTATATATTTTCAACACTCCTCTCAAGTTGGGATTGTATAGATCGATCGAACCCAACTTGTGCACGATAGATCGAAAATTGGATGAGTCTAAAGCCTTCGTGAAAATATTCGCTAATTGATCCTTGCTACTCATGTAAGGTTTTTCGATTTCTTTTGATTGCACTTTTTCTCTTTTAAAGTGACAATTGACTTCAATATGTTTGGTTCTTTCGTGAAATACCGGATTTGATACAATGTGTCTAGCCAAGTTGTTGTCACCAAAACATCTTCATGGGTTGATTGTTTCCCATTCCGATATCTTTTAGTAATTGTTTAAGCCATGTTAACTCGCTTGTAGTAGCCGTCATAGCTCGGTATTCGTCTTCTGCACTTGATCTAGCTACAACAGTTTGCTTCTTACTTTTCCATATTGTGAGCCCTTAATATATCTGAAAATACGAACAATAGCATCCATATAACTTGTATGTAGAGTGCATAAATTGTCTTACCGTACTAACCACAAATGAAAAAAATCGGGTCCATATTAAGGTAAGATAAATTAGCTTGCCTACAAGTTTTTGCAATTGTCCTATATCTTCTAAGGGTTCCCCATCTTAAAAGTTTAATATTTTTGTTAAATTACATTGCAGTATTAAGCCTAATTTTTCCGTTTCTTTTAATAAGTCTATCGTATATTTTCTTTGTAGTGCACTACAACTTGAATATTAATTGAATTGTTGACCTCGAGCTGTAGTATTAATAGAATTTTTGAGCTAACAAAGAGTGTGTGAATTACGTAACTTGTTGGTATGACTCAATATTCAACCAAAATAATACTTTCCCAATTGTCAAAGGAAAAACGTGTATGATTATATACACACACACACACACAAATAGTTGCACAAATAAATCAGCTGATTACAAAATATGTTTAATTTCTAATTTTTCAGACATGGACTAGTTCTGAATATGAGAAATTCCAATTTCAATACCACAACTTGACTGAAAGATTTAAATAGCTAGGGTGTTATGTTAAATCAATTTCACCACATTTTATATAATTAATTTTATCGAAGATCCCTAAGGTTACTTGAGGGTTACAGCTGGTATAGAGGATATAATAACACTGATTTAGATTCTGGCCATCATTGATAACGATTCTATAATGGCATGCAATTAATTTGTGGCTGTTATACAGTAGTAGACAATCGGGTATAGTATAGGGAGGAATTTTGGATCTACGGCTGGACGTACCCACGCTAAAGTTTCATCAGAGGAAAGATTGATTGATAAGTGGGAACAACATTGATGTATTTTATTAATTAGAGAGTTAGATGTGTACAGGATATGGTAATCCTAATTTTTATGATCACTATAGATAATAATGATTGCACCACAAATGGAAGACTAAAGCAAAATCCTAGTCAAATATTAATTAATGATCCTACTGGCCAACTAATTTGTTGAAATTAGATACTGTCCTTTATAGAGTGGAAATATGGAGCACTTGAAAGTCCTTACGAAAACTCACATTTCCCTTTTGGTTGTCAAATGAAAGCAGAGAAAGTATCTTAGAAAGATTTTGGTATTCTTGAGTTGTCACTATATTCTATAACAGCATTAATTTTCAGAAGGAAATAAATTGGACCAAGTCAACCTGTCCCTTTCCTCCTTGCCATATGTGCCTACGAATAATATCAGAAACCAAAAGCACCATATAATATATGCGCAATTGTAAGGCACTTGTCTGATGAGAAAGTATACTTGGATTATATAGAAAGTCTAAGATTTTTTATTTTATTGAAATGCTCGAGGAATGTATTGACATTTTTTTTGAAGTAAGAGTGTATTGACAAATTAAGAAATGACACAATTATTATTATGTTACTTTTTTTTTTGAAATCATTGACAGTTGCTTCAACTATACAGAAGCAAATAAAACTTTTTTTCTATTTTTTAAGGTTGGCGGCGAAGTGCCGCTAACGGTTGAATTGATATTAATAAAAAGAGTTATATACAAGCATAAAAATAAGTCACATCAGCACAAATTGTCGAATTGGCTCTATAAATGGAACAACATAAAACTAGCTCACCCTAATTGCCACTTAAAGGGCGGAAAAAGGTTCCCCCCCCCCCATGGCCTATATTAATTGCCCACTTTCCTACAGTCCTCTGCTCTGTAACCAAAAAGCCATATCATTCAATAACCTAATTTCCGGTTACAGCTACACTTAACACACTCCTAGTACTCTTCGAAACGACAGTCATTTGCCAAGTCTGCATTCTTATCGAGACATTTGGAGTCAATTCCGATGTCACAAATATGACACCAGAATATGTCATCAATGTTACCCTTGACACGACATGCGACGCACATTTCCCAATCAGGTGGAGGGTCGATATCGGGAAACATATCCTCAAACACTGCTCTAGCCTTCGGATCATCGGTGTTCATGATGTCTTCAACATTTTCTGGTGGAATCCCCATACGAGCTAAATGCCTCCTATTACGGGTGTCGCTCGTCCAAAATTAATCAGCTAAGGTTTTGCGAGCATTGCGTTTGGACTGATTTGCATCATATCATATTTCAGGTTTTGGTGCCATAATAAGAGCTAGGGTTTCAAATGAGCATGATGGATTAAACAATTCCTAACATTTTTTTTGTTTATTTCTAATCATTTCTGACATTTTTCTAAAATATAAAATGAAATTAAAAAATTAAAAAATAAAATACCTTAGTCACTGTTGAATAAATCGCGCCAGAATTGCCTAAAAAATCACCTCGGAGCACTGTTTGATTGCTGAATTTGGTTAGGGAGAAGAAGAAGTGAATTGTGGTGAGGCAGGAGAGAGAAAACCCCAATATATAGGGTAAACAGTGAACCGCCCCACTGGGGGGCAGTTTTGTGTCAAGGGAAAACCGCCCCACAGTGTGGCGGTTTGGTGTTCAGGGAAGATCACCCCTCAGTGGGGCGGTTTGGTTATAATTGAAATTAATTTGCTAGACAGGTTATTTTTATTCATTTCTTTTGTGGTTATGAAAAAAAACTCGGTAAATTGTCTTATCGTATTAACCACAAATGAAATATTAGATCCATATAAAGGTAAGATAAATTAGCTTGCCTATAAATCTTTGGAATTGTCCTATATCTTCTAAGGTTTCCATCTTAAAGGTTTAATATATTTGTTAAATTCCATTAGGGTATTAGTTGGCTTAATACCTAATTTTCCGGTTTCTTTTATTAAGTCTATGGTATATTTCCTTTGTGAGATATATAAATAATCTTTTTTTTAATAAGCTAATTCATTGCCTAAAAAGTATTTAAGTTCACCTAAGTATTTAATGTAAAACTTATTTTAAAGGAAGAATTTCATATATACCACTCTTTCTTTCCTTAGAGTTTTAGGGTTTTAGGGTTTTTATTGGGTAAATATGTGAGTTATTAGATTTTTAGATGGTAAATATGTAATTACAAAAATTTAAATTGTAAATACGTAATTTCACAGTTTTTGAGTGATATGTATGAAATTCCCCCTATTTTAAAATGGTTCCTAATCAATTTAATTTCACTTTCATTATTTTCAGTAATTATTAAATCATCAACATATACTAAATTAATTGTGGTTGTGGTTTTTGCCAATTTTACAAACATAGATGAATCAGCTGAACTTTAGGTGAAACCAAATTCTAATAGCTCATGACTTAGTTTTGCATACCAAGCACGAGGTAATTGTTTATTGCCATAAATTGCTTTGTGTAATTTATTTGCGAAACTTGTGTTGTTTTCATTTTTGTAACCGGGTCGCAAGTTCATATAAACTTTCTCTATTAATGTTTCTTGGTTAACTGCAATGGACAATAACACTATTCTCTTACTCATTTTTGCAACAGGTACAAAAGTTCCATTGCAATCAATGCCAAAGATTTGTGTCTTTTGCTAATAATCTAGCTTTATATCTCTCAATTGAACCATTACTATCAAAAGCGGACCCACAGTCAGCCGAGGGCCAACTATCCCTTCTTGAATTTTGAAATTTAGCTGTAAAATACGGGTCCGATACCACTTTGCTCCTCTCTGGAAATTGGTTTACCCCCTCTGGAACTGAAAAGCTTGTCAGGTCAGTTCAAAAGTAGTGTTAATGAGAAACTTTGTTGTTTTATAGAAATTTATGGATTCATACCAACTTTATTGTTTTTTTAATATGTAAAATGATATTATTTTGTTATTTTTTATTATGTAAATGTATATTATTTTTATTATTTTTTATTATGTTAATTGTTTTTTTTATATAATACTCTATAGTTAATGGGTTTGAACCCGATAAACTATTTGAACCCAATTTCTGCCTCTGGCATGTAATTTGGATAATTTTAGTTAATTATTGTGGTTAGATATCCACGAGTGCGATAATTGTGCTGTTGTCCATTGCAGTTAACCAATGATGTAATTTATACTAAATGGATGTCAAAAATAATTTCTTACAAGAAACATTAATAGAGAAAGTTTATATGAATTTGTCACCCGGTCACAATATGAAAATAACTTGTTTGGTGTTTTTCGTGGATATAATGGCATGTAATTTGGATAATTTTAATTAATTATTGTGTTTAGATAATTTGATATGTTGTGTTTAGTTAGCATGCTCAAAGTGTTTGTGATTGTGGTATATTAATTATTGGCCAACAGATTTGGTGGTAGCTGGTAAAGTTAAAAGATAATTAAAAAAAAAAATACTACAATCAGGATCGGCTGTATTAATTGACCGATCTTGAAAGTTAACGAGTTATAATAAGGATCGTACCCAAATCTGATTCTGATGGCTTCATTTGACCGATCCTGATCCTGATTACTATTTCTCTACTACTGCGGACAATGCGAGGAACTTATTATAATGGATTCTGACTATGCAAATCTTCATAATCTTATTATAATAATGTTAAATGGCGCTAATTAATATGCCATGTTCTCCCAGCGAAGACCAAGACTTGGAGACTTGGGAGGTAGCTCACGCGGTATTAATTTCGTCGTGTTCTTATGCATGCATGCATCCCATATTCAAAATTAAAAAAAAAAAAAAAATTGTTTTCTATATAATAGTTATTGAGTAATAAAACCATAGCCTCAGAAAATATTCATCATTAGCATAGTTTAGACAACAAATAAGCTAGCATGTGATTGTCTAGCTGTCAAGATATTTTTGGTACCTACGTACCTTGATCCTTGTAAATCATTGTAATTAAGACACAATTAGAATAAATATTCGAGGCATTGTAATTTAAGAAATAGCCCAACAACCAGTAGAATTAGGCTATAAATACTCATCTATAAACCTTATAAAATCACAACAACACCAATAAAGAACAATTGTTTATCAGTTTCTCTAAATTCCTCTAAAATTGAGCAGGTTTCAAATCTATATCAATAAAGGGTTAAGGGACAACATACTTGATCTGTGTCAAGAGAGACAAAGATACCCATCCTCAGCACATACCAGAAAAAGAACCAGCAAACCAGCAAAAAAAAAACTACAAAATCAAGTAGAATATGTTCTTATCAATTTTACCACAGAAAAAACAATTTTCAAGCCTTAGAAATCTGTACCTCACAAAAAAAAAATAGTCAGCAACCACATCAACCAGTACCAGCAGCAGGCAATTAACCAATTTTCAAATAGTCGATATAAAGTACTCAACATGTTATTCATATGAAAATGTGCTTCGAGACCAAATTTTGTATTTTTTTGAAGTTTTTTTTACTATTTTCTTAGGATTTTTTAAAATCACTCCTTTTAGATCTTTTTATTATTTTTAATCGTATTAAAACAAGCAAAGCGATGGCATTTAACGATTCAATAGTTTTGAACCGGAGGAGTTGGATACATATACTACTTGCAAGGATTTCTTTTTGTTTCGTTTATGATATTCATAGCCCTAATAAACGACTAAACTCCTAATATTTTATCTAGTTTCTATCAATGGATACCCATAATCACTGCCCTTTGACGCTCTTTATAAAACATATGCACATTGAGAATTGATTATATTAATGAGTCAATTATTTAGTGCAGCACAAGCTTACGTTCCAAAAGTTGAGTACTATGAAAATATAGTCATCAGCTGAGTACGATAAAAATATGAAATATGTAACTATCAGTTTGGCCATATATGTCTTTTTGTGTACACAACACCAGACAATGCGATCGAAGAACTTTTTGCAATGGATTCTTATTAGGCAAGCAAATCTTCATAATCTTATTATAATGATGTTAATAGGCTAATTTCTCCCATGGAATACCAAGACTTGTAGACATTAATTGGGGTCAACCCACGCGGTATTAATATTTTTGTCGTGTTCTTACATATGCATGCATCGATCCCATATTAAAAATAAAAAAAATAAAAACTAAGTGCCTTTTAAGTGCTGCCCAAACTAGGGGGTGTCAACAGTTAATTACAAGCCTGGTGGGGCCTCATCTTCTGAGAAGCCTGTTAGTTCTGAGTTGGGCTCATCTAACTGATTTTCTTGATTGAAAATCTCATGGACCTGAGTTTCTACCGATTTCAAGCCTGTGTTGGTAAAAAATAATAATTAATTACATCTCCATTCTCTTCCTATATGAATCTTCAAATTCGATAAAAGTACAAGTAATTACCTAAAAGTAAACTAACTTTAATTATCAGCTATGTTAGTGGGATACTTCAATATGACCTTCATACCGTACGGATACTGATACACGTCCAATACGGCACCGATACGTATCTAATATGCCAGCTGGCATATCTGCTTATGTGGTGTATCTTTACTCAGCCGATACGGTCGCCGATACTCGGTTGAAATGTCTGGATACGACGAGATATGTGTGGATACAGCATCAGCGCCTGTGAACCGCGCCCACGTTTTTTTAGGTCCTGACATAAATCGAACTTGGGAAGTCCCAGGTGAGCTTCAAAACCTTTGATCACTCCACTAGAGTTTCAATTGTGATATGTTCTAGTAATGATAGTATTTAATCTATTCTTAGGTTAAGTCTTTAATTATATATACAAATTTGATTTAAGTTATGATTATATAAATACAATATATAAAATAATTAAAAATATATATAATAAACGTAATGGATTCTAGATTTTGGAAGATTACCATATTCCGGTATCCGTATCCATGCAACATAGATTAATAGTAACTAGTATCGTGCCCGTGCGTTGCAATGAAATATATTATAAGATTGGATGGAATATGAAGAAACTTTTTTGTTTGACATTCACACAAAATTTAAAAAATATATATTTAAACGAAAATAAAAGACACAAATAAAATATGAAAATTAGATTATATTTGCTCAAATTGAAAATATAAAATAAATAATAAAATTAGAAATGTAAAACAAATATGGTTCATACCTTATTCCTCGTATACGTACAACAATATAAGTGTTTTTTCACAAAATTACTAAGCATAACTATCACCTATAAAGTAAATCTATTATAACCTACAGTAAAACTTTACTGACATCTTTCAAACTGGGGCAAGACTAAAAATTTAAACTAATTTTGAAATCAGCCCCTCTAACATCAAAAACCTGTACCAGTAAGCAATAAAGGAACTGGTACCACTCTAATTCAAAAATTACTAAATTGAACTTATAAGTTTCACCGCACAATAGTACTAAATTGAAAAATTTTATACAAGCACAATATAATTTAATATCTAATTTTCTCCACAAACAAGACAAATCATTAAATGATTCAAATATTAAGAGGAGATAATATCTAACAAAACAAAATTGAGAAAGATATGATTAAATGATTTAAATAAGAATTTTCTCCACAAATATATTCTTGATTGAAATTATTTTAACGATTAAATTTCTAAATTTCTCTATAGATCATTTCTCTACACGGAAATTTTAGATTTTCTCTCCAGATTAGAAATATATGATTGTTTTTATTAGCACAAAATCTACTCTTCATCTATTCGCAAAGATATAGTAGCCCGGATAAATATTATTTCTCCTTTTGACACAATGAATATAGCATATCATAAAAAATAATTTTTATTTTTTCAACAATATGTGAAGTGCATTATATTTTCAACCATTATAATACTTATGTATTGAATTGAATGAATGAAAGATCGTTGTTTTGAAAGATTTATATAGAGAACCATGCACATATTATAGATTTGATCACATCATTTTAATTATTTATCCAAACATGAAACAACATGAATCATTTAATTTATATGACTATAATATGTTACACTCACTACTTATCAACTCTTGACTCAGATATGCTGACCTATCTAGATAAGGATATTGTTACTATATTTTAAAATAAAATATTTATTTTCCGAACTACAAAATTCAACAAAAATGAAGATAGAGGAAGAGGAGAAATAAAATTAAGGAAACAAATAAATAAGAAAATAATTTAATTACATGAATCAGAGAAGAGAATAAGGAAACATATACCGAGGGATCATTCAATTTTAATTATGACAAACCATATAGCAGTATATGTGGTGAGTATGTTTTTAACTAAATTTAGACTTCTACATATAAAACAAATATATTTAATCAAAAGATGATAGATTATGTGATTGGAGGGTTGATATTGAATTTGAAAGTTTAACTTTCAATCTCAGCCAATAGCAGATCTGAACAAATACGTGCATTATATAAGAATAGAGATACCAAAAAATGACAATTACAGAAACAACCTTTTATTACTGCTTCGGCCGTTATTCATTTTTAACTCACCAATTTTTAATCAGCTCCCCAAGTTGGCCCATGCTTGGCCCATCTTTTTTCTTTGACTCGTTTCACTTGAAAACTTGAAATCTTTTTATAATGGATCTGAATCTGTTAAAATCTGAGACTAATGAACAATAATCTTAAAATCTGTTCATAAGGGCCCATTTAGGATTTACGGTTTAGAGCCTCAAGAACTTTGCAATTCCAAATTTCCTGAAACCTCCAAGAAACCAATCCTTAATCACAACCAATAAGCTTAACGCCAATTTTCATTTCCTTCAAATTAAATTTTTTTTTTTATCGGTTTTGCATGGATACGGGTACGGGTATCGTATCGAATACGATACGGATACGGCAATATGGCAATTTTCAAAAATCAAGAATACGATACGCCTATTATATATATTATTTTAATAATATTATTAAAATACTTGTATCATTTAAATAATTTTGGAGTTAAAATATAACATTAAATGTAAAAAAAAAATATAAATACAATACAATAGTCTAAGTATACATTAAATATAAAAGCTACCAGTTTCTAACAACAAGTGGAACCTATTGTAGTGGTCAACAAGAATTTTATTTCGGCCGCATGACCTGGGTTCGATTTCCCTTGACGCAAGGTAAAAATTCATTTTTGGTAGGGGGCGGTCTATGCGCGGTGTACCGCTCTGCTGGTCTACGCGCGGTGCATGAGCTAGAGCTGCGCTCCGCTGGTGTAGGCGCGTCAGACCCGTATCAGAGCTGTATCTAGAGGTGTCAGATTCGTATCTAGGCAAGTCCCCGTAGCCCATTATGAAGTATCCGAGTAACATAGGTTTACAGTATTCAAGAAAACTATCTACAGAGATATGATTTGGTTTACAAAATTCAAAATATTTGAAAAAAAAACTCTTGAATTTTTTGTACCTATATTTGTTAACATAGTTTTAAATTGGTTCATGTTAGTTACTAGTTTTGAAAAGTTGTTAGAGATATTCTAGATACGATTCCAGCAGTATTGGTCAAAGGTCTACAAATGGTTATGGTTAAATTAAAGCAGTTACACTTGTTAACCTGGAGGTTAAACTAGAAGTTTAATTATTGGGACCACACGGTAATAAAAAAAGATGTTATGTGTATAGAATTTGTTGAATTGATTTACATAATCTTGTAAAGAAGTTTACAAAAACTTTTCAGCTGAATCTGAAAATTAATCCAAGGACTTAGCAACTTCCTATTTAAAGTCCACACATACTAGATCTATGTACAGTACTGTTAAATTTATAAATTTTACCAGTAAAGTGTTAACACTTAGCTCTCATTTTTCTTCTTCTTCTAATTAAGATGGTAACTAAGAGTATCTACATCCCAGCAACTCAAATGAATTTCTAAATAACTGTGAACTACTTTTTAAAAATTAAGATGTCTAAAGTTTCTCATTCTTATATCTGTGAAATTAATTTTAGAGTTTCTATTAAGCCATATCAGCAATAAATTAAAAAGAAAAATAATTTGAACCATTCATTTGACAATATAGAGTTTTATAAATATTTTTTTTAATAAGAAATTTTCCTACATAATTTCTAAATAAGAAACTCTTCTACATTTTTAAAACTGAATTAGAAACTAATAATCAAATTAATTACAAACTCTCGTAATACATAATACATAATACATAATACCATAAATTAATTCCTGCAAATCTATTCAAAATAAAACACTGACAACAAAATTTAAATTTAAAAAAAAAACACACATAATTTAGAATTAAACTAGTTAATTCATGCTAACACAAGACCAAAAGAACTTTACAGTTTCAAATTTCCTAAGAACTCCAAGAAAGCTGCTTCTGATGAGCCCCCTTCTTGCAATGCCTTCAAACCATTTATTCTGTGAAGGTTCACATTGTCTCTTAGCTCTTTACCTCCTTCGGATTCCATCAGCCATTTCACTTTCTCAGCCAATTCATCTCTTAAAACCAACCCTTCATCACAACCTTTGAGTTCAACTCCAACTTTCATTTGCTCAATCAAGAACACTCTGTTCATCCTCTGCTCTGCAAACAATGGCCAACAGATAATTGGTACAGCATTGGTTATTGCCTCCAGCACTGAGCTCCAGCCGCAGTGACTCACAAATCCCCCGACTGACTCATGGTGCAAAATCTCAACTTGTGGAGCCCACGACTTCATCACGATGCCCAGTTCCTTTGTCCGGTCCAAGAACCCTTCCGGCAACAAGGCATCTAAGTCTGGCTCAGCCAATGGATCATATGGCTTTTTTGGGTCATTACTTGGCGGATTGCGTACCACCCATAAGAACTTTTGGCCACTCTTCTCAATCCCGAAAGCTATTTCTCTCAATTGGTCGACTGATAATTTGCCAGAACTTCCGAATGAAAGATATACCACGCTCTTCTTTGGCTGGGCATCCAGCCATTTCAGACATGGATGTGCACCACCTTCGCTAGGAGCTGTGACCAATGGTCCAATGCAATAAATAGGTGGTACCGGCTGGTTTAAGGGACCGAGATCATGTTTTAAACTTATCAATGCCCGAGGTTCGAGCGACTCGAAAGTGTTCATGAGAATACCTTTTGACTCTATCATTCGCCTAAACATATTAATAAATAGCTCATAAACCTTGGTGTCAAACTCAAGCATCTCTTTTGGAAGATCGGATGCATGCAACAGGGGAACACCGGGTATCTCGATCGGAGTTTTTCCAATATCCTTCTTTGTGCGGTCCCAGGTGGAGATCAGCTCTTGTATGGGAAGGAACACTGCAAGGTTGTTTGCACCAGTGGAAAAAAATACATATGCCGGGATGCCGAGCTCCGCTGCAACATCCAATGCATCAACACAGAAGAAATCAATGACCAAAGCAGCAATGGATGAGTTCTTTGATTGCGACTGTAGGTAAGATTGGAGTATTGTGTTGTTTGATCGTATGAGGTTAAACATGTTAATAGTTGGAGTAGGGGCATCTTCAGAAGGTGGTGGAAGGGGTGGGAGAAGGTTAAATGAGATTTCTGGATTGGTGGAAGAAACTTGGGAGATCAGTTTAGTGGTTGCGGTCGGCATGATTGGAGGGTTGATTACGGCAATGTCGACGGAGACGCCATGATTTATGAACAATTTGGCTAATTGTATCATTGGTATCATGTGGCTTACACCCATGGTTGGATAGAGAACTACCTTCGTTTCCATTGATTGATAACAGAGAGAAATCAGGGCAAGGTGTTTTCGTAAAGTGTTTGAGGATATGTTTGTATGAGATGCAATTGCAAACAAGCTTGTTCCATTAGTCCCATTTTATAAACTGTAGACAAACTTTCACATTTACCTTTAGAAATTTATAATATCATATTAATCCTTCCAAATTTTAGTAACTCCAACGTTTATTAATTTTATATTATCGATTAAAATATATGTAGTTATATTTTTTTTCCTATTTTCCTGATATCAAAATTTCAAAATGATGTTATTTGTGTAAA
>JAJHPE010000033.1:1028198-1127474 GCA_024447655.1 Carex scoparia
AGTTAGACAATATTTCATTTATCCACTACAGCAGAAATAGTTTTTAGCGACCATTATCAGCGACCGGCGCTATTATTGGTCGCTGATTCCAATTTTTCCAAAAAAAATAAAAAATCGACAGAAAAGCGACCAAATTTTCTGCGACCAGCATCAGCGACCGGCGCCCCACTTGGTCTCTGAAAAACTTTCAGCGACCGGCGAAAAAACTTTTAGCGACGGAATAATCCCGGTCGCTGAAAATTTTCGCTAAAAAACACCCGCGAAACCCTTCTTCTTCTTCTCTCTGCCACGTTTTTCCAAAAATTTTAGGTTTTCCCGATTCTCTCCGCGCCGATCGACTCCGCCCCCGCGCCTAGTTCGATCCCGCCGCCGTTTAGCCGTCATTTCTCCCTTGCTCTCTCTAGGTTTTGCCATTTTTCTCCAATATTGTAGTTCTTTCATTTTATGCTATTATTTGTAGTTTAGAAATTTTAAGTTTGTTGTTTTTCTTTTAGATTTTAGTAATAGGAGTTGGTAGATTCGTTTTTTGTTTTTTTTGTTTATTATTTCTGTTTTTTCATTTTTTTTTTCTTCTGTTTTCTCCATTTTTCAATTTTTTGGGTTTTTCAATCCGTTTTTATATCTGTTTTTTAAATTCGTTTTTCCTTTTTTTCTGTTTTTTTTTTCCTGTTTACTGATTTATTTTTCTGTTTTTGTATTTTTTTTTATTTTTCTGTTTTTAATTTTTTTTTCCAAATAAATTTTGGATATATATATATAAGTTACATGAAATCTAATAAAATAAATATTTCCAAATATTTTTTTTTTCTGTTTTTAAATTTTTTTCCTAATAAAATAAATATTTTCAAAAAAAATTTCTTCTATTTTAACTTCTTCTTTTTTTTTTTTTCTGTTTTTTGTTTTTTCTGTTTTTTTCTTTTTTTTTGTTACTGTTTTTAATCCGTTTTTATATTTAGTTTAGTTTATTTAAATGTTTGGTTTAGTTTAGTTTGTTTAGCATAACTACCAACAATAAATTAAAGGTTCGATTTAATTTAGTTTGTTTAGCATAACTACCAATAACGATTAGCATAACTACCAACAATAAATTTAGTGTGTTTAGCATTAATTTAGTTTGTTTAGCATAACTACCAACAATAAATTTAGTTTGTTTAACATAAGTAACAATGACAACCCTTTATCTTGAATAATTTAGGTAGTTTGCATAATTTAGATTTGACCCCTTAGTTAAACCCTTAATTTAGTATGCCTTTAAGGTCCAAAATAGACGAGAACATTTAGTATGCCTTTTAGGTCCATACCCGTTCAAAATTAATCCAATAGGGATTAATTTTGAATAGTCCCCGGTTTGGGACTGCTCTTTGAATGCTTTGTTTCATTTAGGATGTGACGAAATGTATGTGGATCTAGTATTTAAGAAAAATTTGGTGTTATTTCCCCTTTTTGTTCCTAACGAGTACGTATTGAATTACATGTCGAAAGATGTGTTTCTAACGCGTACTTGGGGAACTAAGGGGAAATGCTGCCGAATGACTGGAGAGGACAGAAATGACTGGCCTGCATTTGACATAAATGTCTGGTACACTTCAGGTGTCGATGATCGTAATGCTCATGGCGACAATTATGGCCTCGGTGCTCTAGGTAAAAAAATATTTCTTGAAATCTATATTTTTTTTTACTTTGTAAGATATTAACTAACTATCTTATCTTTAATGATCCAGGCCAGACGAGAGCCATGTATCGTGTTGGTGGGTCTAGCAGTACTCCTTCATGTTCTTCAGGGTCATATTCTTCTGCGCCACCGGCTTCACGCCTTACACAAGATGATATTGAAGCGATATCTTCTCATGTGATGACCTCGATCATGCCTAAGCTCACTGACACGATCACCGACCAGATCAGCAGAGCTTTCAAATCTGCTCAGGTACGAAATTCAATTTATTCGACTGTTCTAATTGTCAATTATATATCCGAGATCCTAATTATTTAAACAACTGATAGGGAGGGTCGACCTCGGACCATGCCTCGATGCTGCATCCTCAGGATGACGACGATGATGGCGAGGATGACGGTGAGGATCTCGGCAGAGATGGTACTTCTTAGATTTTCTTGAGTTGACATATTTATCTATGTTACAGTTTACGTCTAGATATTTATGTTACCATACTTATGTGGATTGCATATTTAGCATACTTATGTGGATTGCATATTTATGTTTTTGTGATACTTATTCATATTCTTGTTCTATTTGATTGTTTATTCGTTTTTTATATTGATTATATATGGGAATATCGATGCAATTGTACGTCTCATAACAATTCCGAAACGACGAAATATCTAATAAATAAAACCAACAGAATCAGCACCAATAAATTAAAAAAAACAGAAACAAATTAATCATAAAAAAAAAAAAATTGGTTATCAGCGACCGGTAGAAAAGAATCAGAGACCAAGTTCTGGTCTCTGATATTAGAGGCATCAGTGACCGGATCATTCATTATCAGAGACCGGTAGGATTGGTCTTTGATAATGAGGGTATCAGCGACCATATATAGTTATCAGCGACCAACAATATTGGACTCTGTTAACACCACATGACGTCACCATACACTTTCAGAGACCAAAGTGATTTGGTCTCTGATATGGTATCAGCGACCGGTATGTATATATCAGCGACCGGTGACGTCACCTGAGAACTATCAGCGACTATACTTTCAGAGACCGGGATTTCAGCGACCAAAAATACACATCAGCGACCAGATGATGTATCAGCGACCGGCGACGTATACTATCAGCGACCGGTTTTCCGGTCGCAGATAGTCCATTCTGCTGTAGTGATCACCGGTCAAATAATGACATTTAAGCAAAGGGTCTCCACTTAATTCTATTAGCATAGTCTCTAAGGACGTATTCGGTTGTGGTACAGTGGCTCGCATAGTATTTTGACCATCCAAATTGAACACGAACTCAATTAATAAGCCTATTTCTGTTTTCTCCTGGCAGCCGAACCCAATTAATTCCATTAAAAATTATTTTACATAGAAATTCCACGGCTAGCTAGGCATAATCCAAAAAAAAAACGCACACACGTGTTAAAATGATTATGAAAACAAAAACAAATATGTAAAAAAAAAAGGACTCTAGTATGTGTTAAAGATGCCCACTCAAGAATAATGCACTCCTTAAGCAAATATTAGGAGCTAGAATTTTATTTGAAAGATTTTCAGGTGGTTTAAAAGTATAAATTATAAAAAATATAATTTATTTGAAGAAGTCTAAATTATGCACATCTCATTAATTATATATACATTTTGAAATATGCTTAAACTTGTATTCTTACTTTATATGATTAAAGTTTACTACATTAATAGAATATAAGAGAAAAAAAAAACAACAAATTAAGTAAATGTGAGAAATATTGAAGTTACAAGAACAAAAAAATATGATATTATAAATTTTCGAAAGCTAATTGTAAAATTAGAAAGGGTATATATGAAATCCTTCTGTGTTCGATACAAAGAAGAAAGATTCTTTTCTACTTCTTAGTTCTCTATATTCTTTTTGGTTTCTTTCCCAAGATAAAGATATCCATTATGAATGGAGAATGTGGTTGGGACAATACGACCCGACCGGAATGTCTAGTTTGATTTTATCTGGCTCTGATTTAGAATGTCTTTCAGAAAACGCTTGCAATATTAGTTCCTTAAATTTAATTTAATAAATCGATCTAATTTTAATTGAATAAAAATAAAGATTGTTAATTAATTCCTGTTTTTCGGGTGCAAATTTGAAACTTAGAAAAGATAATTATGCATAGATATTTAAAAATTGAGTGGCTTGACCTCCAACCTTTAATTAAAAAAATTGTCAATTATTGATTTCCTAATCAAAATCAATTTAAGACGATAAATGTTTCTTTTTACAAAAAAAAAAAAACGAATTGACTCTTTCATTTTAAATATTCTAAATAAAAAAAAACCTGAAGTTTAAAACCTACAATCTTCCAATTAATTTTCAAGAATATAAATAATTGACAAAATAACATATAACTACATATAAGATGAGGAGGGATCTACTTGCACCATTTTTTAAGTCTAAACAGTCGATCCAAACCGTTCAACATGTTGGATATATTAAAATATGCTTGCAGATCAAATTTTATATTTTTTTGAATTTTTTACTAGTTATTAAGATGGGTATAAAAATTCAATGGTCAGAAAACAATGATTTTATATAATAATTAATAAATAGTAAAATAAATTCAAAAAAATTTAAAATTTAATCTCTAAGAACATTTTAATATGAAGATCATGCTGAAGAGTTTTGAATCAACTGTTTAGATTTTAAATTTTTAAAAAATATAGGATGTAATTTAGTGTCACCAAAAAATAGTGCAAAATGTATCCCTCTGATAAAGATATAACTCGAACAAATTACTACAAATGTAAATCTTGAAATATCCGTTCGATCGCTTGCCTGTTGTCAGCCGTGACGACTAACATCCACCTAATGCCAATATTAATTTCTTTTTTATTTTACTCCTTGAACTGTCCGTCGATCTAGAGTGAGCATGGGGCAACCAATTGTCCAATGAACACAGCGCACAAATGAAACATATATATTTGAATTTAACCAGGTACATTTAATCTTTGGGATTCTTCCCGCTAATTAGAATTAATTGGTTGAGAATGTCACAACTCAGTCCAAGTTTGGTAAAATATATTTTTGTGGATTATTGTAAAAGCCGACAATAATTGGGAAGAAAAAACAAGAACAGTAAAAGAGCCCGACGAGGAAAAACATAACAAGTAACTGAGTCGATGTTCAAATAAAGATGGTGATCGTAACTCTTTTCTCTTCCTTTTACTTTTTTTTGGGTATAGAAAATGTTAAAATGATTTGGTAAGACATGCACATTTCGTGAAAACGTAGGCCATAATACAGCACGTCCTGATACTTCTTTTATTTTGTTTATTTTGTGTTTTTTGCAATCGAAAAAAACATTAAGAAAGAACTAACTAAAAACATGCAGTGTTGATTTTTCTACCACGAGTCCACGAGTAAAACTAGGGTGTTCTTAAGTTCATCAAGTTTTTTTGTAAACTCAATTTTAAAATCTATCGGATTGGTTTCAAACGAAAAATCTGAATCGTTGAAATCCTTCTAGCTAACAAATGATGCGTCAACATATAAACATTGTAAACTCTTGAATTAATTTAGTATAAAATCAAGCGGTTAAAACTAAAAGGTAGATAAAATAATTTTAGTGCATTCATTTTTTGAACAGGAGTTCGTTCAAAATTATTTATGAAATTAAAATTTTTCGCATATAGATGCATCACTTGTAAGGTAAAAGAGTATCAATATTGGTTCAGATTCTTCATTTGAAGCCAATCCAATAGACATTAGAGTAGAGTTGACAAATAAGTTTTGGTGAACTTAATAACACCCTAGTTCTACTCATCTATCGCAACATATTTCGATATTTACTTGAGTATCCGTGAGAATAAAAGTGCTTAATAGTTTGATACCTTTGCGGATATTCTGTCAATAACAGTGATATTTTCAAAAATAACAAGTTTCTTATCAGTTTCCACTCGACAATAGTATTCTTTTTTTTAATCCGCACAAATATTCACAGATTCTTATAATATATGTCACTTGATGTACTAAATTCATACTATTCTAACACGACAAATGTGTGTTCAAAATTCACTACACAACACAAGCAGAAACGAACTGATACAGCTCGCTGTAGAACTTCATATGCGAGACCACTCTAACAATTAGAACATGCCAAAAAAACTTGACAAATATGCATATAATTAGGCAAAATCAGTGATTTAGTAGCAGTCATAGCGAACGCTTTAGCGAAAGATCTCTTACATATTATGTTGTTAATTGAAATTACTTACTGTTCTTGATCCCAGTCGCTTCTTTTGTGATTCAAATTCAATCGTAGTCTGAAAAACGAAGTTGATCCACTACCAAACTGACAATAGAGAGGAGGTTGAAGTAGAAGGAGATTTGAATGAGATTTTAGAAAAAGAACTTTCCATCTCCACCACCGAGAGAAGGCAAGAAATCACAGGAGAATCAGAGAGATTTGATAAAAGAGAAAAGAAGAAGGCAAGAAATCGCACAATAGAGATTTGAGGAGGAATATATTTTGAACCGGGGTTTTACGTCGGTTAAAATCAGTGAGCTTTTGCTGAAAACCGAGCAGTTTAATCTCTTATTGGCGGTTCACTGCCTAAAGTGATTCAATTGAAGAATCGAACCGGACAGGTGACCGGTTCTGATTTTTTCCGGTTGAACGACCCGGTCCAGTCCGTTTCTGATAACACTGCTGAGAATGCTTATCATATGTTCATTATTGATAATGGCTCATTTTGAATTCCAAATTCACACGAGTCCGCGACATTTTGGTTTAATATAGCACCGAACAAATTATAACTAAATAAAAGACTATTATGTTCTAATTGAATATGACATTGAATAGACAATGGTGTTTATTGTTTGGATGTAACATATTAATACATTCTTATGACGGTATATATGATTTACATTTCATAGTTCTACTATATATCCTGATTAAGCCTAGTAACATGGGCCACATAGACACCTTGAACCTGAAAAGCCCAAAATTAAGTACAGATATCTGGGCCTGACAGACTTGGGCCCTACCACATACATATTAATGATAACTAATAACCAACCAGACTATTTAGTTTTTCAGCGTCTTGCTCCAAAAAAAAAATTAATTTTCCAATCTTAATTAACAAAAGCTTTTCTAAAAATCCGGCCAATTTAGGACAAAATTTAGTAAGAAAAGAAATATCAACTATGAGAAATAACAAAAATGTTCCGCATAAATAGAAGACCACTAAGAATAAAATGCTTCATGATAAATAAAAGAACAGTGATTATTTCTAGCACAAATAAGAGTAATTATTTGATGGTTTAAATTTCCTACAGTATTTAACTTTAATATTTAGTATATTAATAATGCATCGAACAAGTATTTAACTCTATTCATTGGAGTATTAACCGTCTGCGTCCAACAACGACACTAATGAAGTAGATCGGTTTGAACAGTTTGGATTCACCGTTCGAAGTCAATTCAATAGATTTTGAAGTTGGTATTATAGGTTGAAATGACACTGATGTTATACTAGCCAGACTCAGTATTAATCTCTAAAATTATAAATAAGTCGCATGAATTTTATTTAGCATCTTATATCTTAGTATTTAACTTTATGCACATCAATATTTAACTTTATTGTAAATATTGAAGTTAAGTATTTAGCCTTAAAGTTGAAGTATTTAACAATTTAGTTAAAAGTATTTATCCCTAAGAATTGGAGTATTGAATAATTAGTTATAATAGTATTAATGTGTGAAATATAATTAGAAGTATTTATCCCTAAAAATTAGAGTATTTAACATTTTTTAGTAATAAGTATTTATCCCTTCAAATATGAGTATTTAACAATTAGAGATAATGGTAATAATGTCTAACATATATTAGTATCAATTTGTAAATATTGTCCCTGCACCACCACCCCCATATCCCCACTAAAAGACAAAAAAATTTAAATTAGTTAGGGACTTTTCTTTCGTAAGATTACGGGGATGAAGGAAGGATGAGAATGAGGAGTTTTATATAATTATTCTTTTTAAATTAGAAAGAATATATATGAAATCCTCTGTAAATTATATATCTGTGTTCAATACAAAGAAGAAAGATTCCTTTCTACTTCTTAGTTCTCTATATTCTTTTTGGTTTCTATATTTGGTTTCTTTCCCAAGATATCATTTATGAATGGAGAATGTGGTTGGGTCAATACGATCCGACCGGAATGCCTAGTTTGATTTTATCTGGCTCTGATTTAGAATGTCTTTCTGAAAACACTTGCAATATTAGTCCCTTCAATTTAATTTAATAAATCGATCTAATTTTAATTGAATAAAAATGAAGATTGTTAATTAATTCCTGTTTTTCATGTGACAGATCGCAAATTCGAAACTTAGAAAAAATAATTATATATAGATATTAAAAAGTTGAGTGGCTTGACCTCCAACCTTTAATTAAAAAAAATTGTCAATCCTTGTTTTCCTAATCAAAATCAATTTAAGATGATAAATAGTTCTTTTTACAAAAATACAAAAACCGAATGAGATGTTGGATAATTGACAAAATAACTGAATTTTAAACCTACAACCTTCCAATTATTTTTCAAGACTATAAGTAATTGACAAAATAACAGTTATAAGATGAGGAGGCATTTGCACCATTTTTTAAAACCTACAACCTTCCAATTATTTTTCAAGACTATAAATAATTGACAAAATAACAGTTATAAGATGACACTACTACAGAATATGGTGATCGTACACGGATAAATCACGAAGAGCTACACGGATTTCCAACAGTGTAGGATATTAGGGTGTAGGAATGTCTCATCTTTTGTAAACTGATATTTATCCGTGTGCAATTATCAACAATCTATACGGATTTCTAATTAAAAGCCGTGTAGAAATCCAACTAGAGCTACACGGTTTTTTAATAGAAAATCCGTGTAGGAATATCAACATTCCTACACGGATATTTAGTTAAAATCCGTGTAGCTCTCCTAAACAGAATATTAAATAAATAAACCGGGTTCAGTAACCTTCTTACACGGATTTTAAAGTAAAAATCCGTGTATAATTGTTTCCTCAACACGGATTTTTAAATAAAAATCCGTGTAGGAAGGTTTGAACTGAAGTTTTTTTTTTTTTTTTTTAGCTAGCCTCCACTTTTGCTAGCCAATAATATATATTTCAGATTGAATATACATAGCTTTTTGCAAAAATAAATACATAACATTTTGCAAAAATAAATAGAGAGCATTTTGTATATACATATAACCTTTTGCAACACATATATATACATAGCTTTTTATACATGCAATCCTTTTGATCCAACATATGACATATACCTCTCAAGATCTGATATCTCGTTATTTTAACTACATTTCCGACCAAATCTTGTACCAAAACCTGTGTCCAAAACTGTAAAATCATGTATATTACATTGATTATCTATAGAATATGGTACTGCGCTTTTGTTTGTTTATTGTAGGAAACGGGCGAAGAAAGGGAGAAATCCGCACTTGGACATGCCACACGGGCCGTGCAACCTATCACACGGACCGTGCAAGACCCTACGACCCCCTACACGGGCGCCGCACGGCCGGACAGAAGACACGGGCACACGGTCCCGGGGGAATCTCAAACGGACAAATCCGGCAGTTAATCTAAATTTACGATTATTGCCTAATTAAAGATGGACGGTTATGGAGAATAAAAGGACGACCCCCGGGCGAAAGGAATCAATTCATACGAGACCAATTCTAAGAGAGTTCGACAACAACAAACTTGGAGAGCAGAGAGGAGGAAATCGAGAGAATTTTGACGAATCTTCTTCGTATTTCCGGTTTTTGCAATGAATTGTTTATCTTACTTTTGTTATTCTGTTTTAGATACTATGCTTGAGTAATTTATTTAGTTTCTTGGGAACATGATGTAGTCGAATACTTTGTTTACTTGCTAGTTGTTTGATTATGCGTGATATTTCGTGTTTGCTTGTTTGTGTATGATTTTAATTGCTTTTCGTGTTGTTCGATTATTATTTGGTTCTTACCATTAGGCTTGGCCACGTCTAACAAGGTACGCGTCCAATTTCATCTTTCAACCAGACCAAAGTATTTGAGGTAAGTCGATGAACCGAGAGGAGACTAATTAGTAGCCGAGAGGTGAACTTTTCAGCAATCGTGAGATGTTGAATACCTTTAGTAAACCAAACAAGTAACTTAGGCCATTCAAACCAATGAACGAGATTTAGGTTAGAACCCTAAGAGGATTGAATTGTATTTCCATTATCGAGTTTATTTAGCCAACAAACGAGAGTTGAGGTTTGGAAACATCGTATGGTCAGTTCATCCTACACGAATTAATCGGCGCAAAAACCGACAACTGCACACTCGAGGACACGGACCGTGTAGGAGACTACACGGGCCGTGGACATGGGTCGTGTACGAGAGTACACGGGTCGTGTCGAGCAAGAGGCGAGTTGCGAATGAAATCGAAACCCAGGAAACGCTTGTTTTAAATTAGTTTTGAAATCCAGTCTAGTTTATTTGCAACCTTATAATATTGTTAACCAAAATTTCAACCAACTCAAACCTTTTCAACACTTCTAGTTTGAAGATAAATTAGGTAAAAATCTAGTTAAGTTATTGAACGACCTGTGGATCGACACCCGATATTACCAACGATAGGATGTACACTTGCGGTCCGAACGAGTAGAATCGAGGTTTAAAAGGTACAGCTTGCTGTACTGAAACTTTGTAGTACACTTTTGTGCGAACAAGATCCTATACAATGTTTGTATAAAAATTATGTCCTCACCACTTAGTAACCATGTGATCAAGTTTTGGGCTCATGTTGCCAAAACTCATGGCTATGATCTACTATAGCACGAAATTTCATACATACTAAGTTGTATTAGATCCAACATATCAAAAAGGGAGTTTGCATGTGATCCATGACATGATGTCTCTTGGTTAAAGGTCTCCAACAATATTGCATCTCCAATGAAAAATGCAAGGATCAATATTTGTGCATACATACATACATCATAGGGAATAAAAATTCTCAATTAAAATTTATACATAAAATTAATTGAATCTGTATGGCTTTTATACGAACCACTAAAAATTAATTTCGTAAGAAAAAAATTACTGCATCTTAAATGTATTTACGAAGGGAGGGTGACGAAGAGGATAGTAACCAACTAAGACGAAGAGGACAGTAACCAACCAAAACCCTACAAAACCAAAAAGATAAATAAAAGAGAAATAAGTAATAATAATTACACATTACCTAAATAAACAATAATAAGTAACAGAAAATTAGAGAAAGAAAAAATATATATATACATACGTGGCTAACCTTAGCAAGATAGAGAGGAGAAAATAACAACTTCAAATATCTCAGATTCCAGTTGTGCTATGAGCTGAAATCAGACCAATATTTTAATACAGAGATAGAGAGAGTATTATAGAATCAAAACGGCGTTGGAGGGAAAAGACCTTTTTATATAACCAAAACCCTAAAATTACCTTTCTACACGGATTTTTCACTATAAATCCGTGTAGCTCTTTAGCATTTCTACACTGTTATTTAAACAATAATCCGTGTACAATAACCCCTTCCTACACGGATTTTTTAATAAAAATCCGTGTAGCTCTCTAGCATTTCTACACTGTTATTTAAATAATAATCCGTGTACAATAACCCCTTCCTACACGGATTTTTTAATAAAAATCTGTGTAGCTCTCTAGCCTTTCTACACTATTATTTAAACAATAATCCGTCTACAATAACCCCTTCCTACACGGATTTTTTTAATAAAAATCCGTGTAGCTCTCTAGCCTTTCTACACTGTTATTTAAACAATAATCCGTCTACAATAACCCCTTCCTACACGGATTTTTTAATAAAAATTCGTGTAGCTCTCTACAATTCCTACACGGATATTTAACTAAATATCCGTGTAGGAAATGTAAATTTCAAACGGCTTTTTTGAAACACTGTTTTTTAATGAAATATCCGTGTGGGATTCTTAGAGATATCATTGATCATTGGAAAAATCCTATTTGGTACACGGTTTTACCTAAAACCGAGAAAATCCGTGTACAACCACAGTGTAGGAAGCGCCATTCTGTAGTAGTGTGAGAAGGCATTTGCACCATTTTTTATTGACATAAAATTACACCCTACATTTTTAAAGTTTAAACAGTCGATCTAAACCGTTCAACATGTTGGATATATTAAAATATACTTACAGATCAAATTTTATATTTTTTTTTTGAATTTTTTTACTATTTATTAAGATGAGTACAAAAATTCTATGGTCTAAAAATAATTATTTTGTAAAATACTTAATAAATAATAAAACAATTTAAAAAAATGTAAAATTTGGTCTCCAAGTACATTTTAATATGGAGATCATGTTGAATGGTTTGAATCGACTATTTGAACTTTGAAAACTTTAAAAATGTACGATGTAATTCAGTGTCACCAAAAAAAATAATATAAGTGAATCCTTTCTCATATATAAGATATAACTCGAAGAATCTACAAATTAATGCAATTCTTGGAATATCCGTTGGCTTGCTTGCCTGTTGTCATCCGTGACGACTAACATCCACCTAATGGCAATATTAATTTCAGTTTATTTTACTCCTTGAGCATGCGGCAAAGAAATATTGTCCAATGAACACAAATCCATAAATGGAAAATATTTGAGTTTGACCAGGTACGCACATTTAATCTTTTGGATATGTATAGAATTGGTTGAGAATGTCATGACGTACTCAGTCCAAGTTTGGTAAATTTTTGTGGATTATTGTAAAAGCCGACAATAATTGGGAAGAGAAAACAAGAACAGTAAAAGAGCCCGAAGAGGAAAAACAGAACAAGTAATTGAGTCGATGTTAAAATAAAAATGGTCGTAACTCTTTTCTCTTCCTATTACTATTTTTTTTTGGTATAGAAAATGTTAACATGATTTGGTAAGACATGCACATTTCGTGAAAACGTAGGCCATAATACAGCACGTCCTGGTACTTCTTTAATTTTGTTTATTTTGTGTTTTTTGCAATCGAAAAAAACATTAAGAAAGAACTAACTAAAAACATGCAGTGTTGATCTTTCTACCACGAGTCCACGAGTAAAACTAGGGTGTTCTTAAGTTCATCAAATTTTTTTGTAAACTCAATTTTAAAATCTATCGGATTGGTTTCAAACGAAAAATCTGAATTGTTGAAATCTTTCTAGCTAACAAATGATGCGTCAACATATAAACATTGTAAACTCTTGAATTAATTTAGTATAAAATCAAGCGGTTAAAACTAAAAGGTAGATAAAATAATTTTAGTGCATTCATTTTTTGAACAGGAGTTCGTACAAAATTATTTATGAAATTTAAAATTTTCGCATGTAGATGCATCACTTGTAAGGTAAAAAAGAGTATCAATGATTCAGATCCTTCGTTTGAAGCCAATCCGATAGATATTAGAGTAGAGTTGACAAAAAGTTTCGGTGAAATTAAGAACACCCTAGTTCTACTCATCTATCGCAACATATTTCGATATTTATTTGAGTATCCGTGAGAATAAAAGTGCTTAATAGTTTGATACCTTTGCGGATATTCTGTCAATAATAGTGATATTTTCAAAAATAATAAGTTTGTTATCAGTTTCCACTCGACAATAGTAATTTTTTCCAATCTGCGCACAAATATTCACAGATTCTTATAATAGATGTCACTTGATGTACTAAATTCGAACTATTCTAACACGACAAATATGTGTTCAAAATTCACTACAAAACACAAGCAGAAACGGACTGATACAGTTCGCTGTAGAACTTCATATGCCAGACCACTCTAACAAGCACATGCCAAAAAAACTTGATGACAAATATGCATATAATTAATTAGGCAAAATCAGTGATTTAGTAGCGGTCATAGGGAACGCTTTAGCGAAAGATCTCTTACATATTATGTTGTTAATTGAAACATTTGTGGTAAAAACTTTTATTATTTGTTTTTTTAGTTACTTCGGAATTAATGTGATGGTTAAACACCTTGTACTCTTCTCCTTTCGCTAGCTTAACGACGAAGAGGAATTTAAAGTAATGGCTGTACGTAGAGTGGGAAACACTACAGCAGAAAGTTCTATCAGCGACCGGCCCACCGGTCGCTGATAGTATATGTTGCCGGTCGCTGATACATAATTTCGTCGTTGATGTACATTTTTGGTCGCTGAACCACCGGTCTCTGAAAGTTTCGTCTCTGATATGTCATTTGGTCGCTATTATTCGTTCCGCCGGTCGCTGATACCTAATCAGAGACCACATCACGTTGGTCTCTGAAAGTGTATGCTGACGTCATGAGTTGTTAATAGAGACCAATTTAATTGGTCACTGATACTCTGATTATCAAAGACCAATTATCTCGGTCTCTGGTAATGGCCCACCCGGTCGCTGATACCTTCAGTATCAGAGACTATAATCCCGGTCTCTGATATGTTTGACCCGGTCGCTCATAATTAATTTTTTTTTTAAATTAATTTGTTTCTGGTTTTTATTTATTTATTGGTTCTGATTCTATTAGTTTTATTTATTATTGATATTTTGTCGTTTCGGAATTGTTATCAGACATACAATTGCATCGATATTCCCATATATAATTAATATTAAATACGAATAAATAATCAAATAGAACAAGAATATGAATAAGTATCACAAAAACATAAATATACCAACATAAGTATGCTAAATATCCAATCCACATAAGTATAGTAACATAAATATCTAAACGTAAACTGTAACATAGATAAATATGTCAACTCAAGAAAATCTAAGAAGTACCATCTCTGCCGAGATTCTCGTCGTCATCCTCGCCATCATCGTCGTCATCCTCAGGATCCGGCATCGAGGCATGGTCCGAGGTCGACAAGAATTGTATACAGCCATACAAGCAGCATCTACATTACTTATATTTAAAACATACGTACCAGAGAGGGAGAGAGAGAGCACTTCTCCTTGCCTTGCCTTGCCTTGATTAGTTCTAAATTATAATTTTCATCAATAAAATAATATCAATTCAAATATTAACAATTGGGGCTTACATAGGGCCGGTGTACCACCTTATCCCACTCTTTGAATGCTATGTCTCAGTAGTGACGAAATGTCTATGAATCTAGTATTTAAGAAAAATTCGGCAGCATTTCCCCTTAGTTCTCCAAGTACGCGTTAGAAACACATATCTTTCGACATGTAATTCAATACGTACTCGTTAGGAACAATAAGGAGAAATAACACCAAATTTTTCTTAAATACTAGATCCGCATACATTTCGTCACATCCTAAATGAGACAAAGCATTCAAAGAGCAGTCCCAAACCGGGGACTATTCAAAATTAATCCCTATTCGATTAATTTTGAACGGGTATGGACCTAAAAGGCATACTAAATGTTCTGGTATATTTGGATTTTAAAACAATACTACAATTTCTAATTAAACGAGCAAGTTTCAATCACTAAGCTATTCAATAACAATTCAATACATGTTCAATACTAAAATTCAATAAGCAATTACTAATTTTCTAATTCAGTACACATTCAATACCGGTTCAATTCAATACACATTCAACACCAATTCGGTTCAATGCTAATTCAATAACAATACTAACGCAATACCAATTCCTTTTATTTCAATACAACACCAATTCAGTTCAATTCAATACACATTCAACCCCAATTCAGTTCAATACCAATTCAATAACAATACTAATGGAATACCAATTCGGGCGGATACCAATTTTTTTTAATACCAATTTAACATCAATTGAATTCAATCCCAATTGAATCCAAATCCAATCCCACTTCAACCCAATTCAAGAACAATTCAAACACAACTCAATCACAATTTAATTCAATTAAATTCAATTCCAATTAAATACTTACGGCTCGATAGAGTAGCAACGAGGTAGAAAGAACGATATCCCTATAGCGCGAGCGAGTGGCAAAGAGGCCGATCTTCTCCACCTCGTATCCTAATAAGAACAATATCAAGCTAATTTTAGTTATAATAATTAAAGGGTTGTTTTTGCAAATAGAAACTAAGGGTTTAACTAAAGGATGTCATTATGCTAGTTATGCTAGTTTGTATATACCATTGAAATTAAAAGTGAAATTAAGGATTGTCAATTGAAATTAACGGGTTGTCAATTTGCAAACTAACTAAATTATACAACATGCCTAAATTAAGGGTTTAACTAAAGGGTTAAATCTAAATTATGCAAACTAGTTATGTTAGATTAACGGTTTAGCTAAATTATACGAAACTAGTATCGTGCCCATGCGTTGCAACGGAAATATATTATAAGAGATAAAAAAATTCTTATACAAAATGATATAAAGGACAAATAATATTTTGTAAATGACATCTACACATATATATCATTCATTAAATAACATATTTATTTATTTTTATCTTTTAAACATTGTCGTAGAAAAATCTCAAACAAAATGACATATTAAATGAGAAATAACATTCTTTAAATAATATAAAAAGTAGAAAGAAATAAAAACAAGATCAAATAATTATCAATCAATTCAAAATTTCTCAAATGATATATAAAATATAGAAAGAAATCATGACTAATCTAAATAATCGTATGGTTGAATATTCTTTCCTTGAATACCATCAAGTGAATCTATTTTTGCAATTACAAAGTGAAATTGTATCATAATTAATCCGTGTCCAAATTTTAAAAAAAATGTAATTATCTTGTTACCTTGATTTATTGCAATAACTTTTGAATTGTCAAGTATATTCTTAGTGTCTTGACTCGTAGAATTGAGATCGCACGCAATCAAAAGTAGGGCCTACATAGTTGAAATTTATATTTAATGACCTATGAGGCTATGACCATGCTAAAATGTAACTGGTACTCTTCAGCAATCATATCGCCATTACCCACCTCAAGCATATCAGGATCTGAAAATAATTGATGAAAACTACTCAAAAAATCTATTTAATTTTTACAAAAAAATGTACAAAAGCCCATAAATTAGTAAAATTTGATTTGAGTGAAAATCATACTACATGAATTGAAAATAAATTAACATTTTTTTAATCATTAGTTAAAGAAAGGAAATAAGAACACCTTTTTCAAAAAAAATAAAATAAAAAAATGTATTCTAGTTTTCCTAAATATCTCTAGTTTCTCTAACTGTTTCCGATGTTGTGTGCCCAAGTAAACAGATCATTTTGTTCATGTATAATATTCATTTTTGAATTTCTTATTATAACCTACTAATATTAAGGGGTATTTTTAATTATTGCGAAGAAAAATAATTAGCAAATTAATTACTTACCATACACAGAGAGAAGAAAATGTTCTTTCCATAAGTTTGCAGCACTACTCATTCTTTGATATCTACATGAGTCAAAATAAAATTAGTTATAATTTCTCCCGATAGTTGAATTATCTGATAAATATATCATTCTAAATAAAATACCTTCGTTTTGGTTCTATATTGCCATTGTTGCAATTGTCATATTTCAACAAAAATAGATGAACTTACTGACAAATTATAAAAATTAAAATGAGTTTATGATGAAAATAAAATAAAAAATAACATATCCAGAATGCAAAAGTTTTGACATCTAGCTCTTCATGATAAAGAAAACCTGGCATAGTATTGCTGCATGTTAATGTCCTGTCATAAATTTTCATTATAGTTTAACCCATTGTGTTTATAATTTGAATTTTCACAGTATTTATGTAGTAAAAATGAACTATTTTTTGTACATATCTAGTGTTAACCAGCATAGAAGAATGTAATAAAGATCAACTAATTTTTGAAATTTATGTTTAATAAACAATTAAATTTGTCAAATAACATATTTAAGAAACATAATAACATATCCTGCAACATTACAGATTCCCAACTTAAGCCCCTTTTCATGCATATAATCGAAACAGTTCCAGACAATCTATCAGGGCTAAACAAATATATGGCTAGAGCTAGAGCTAGGTGATGAATAAAAAAATATTAATGGGAGATAGCCGGAGATATAATAAGGAAATTTAAATTGGAGATAGCAGGAGAGGCAATATAAGGAACACTTGAATCTCATTTAATTTTCAAATTTAATTGCAAGATTACTGGAGAAGAGAAATAAGGAAAGGAATAAATAGAGAAATTAATTTTATTCTATATTCAATTTTAATTGTAACATATCGTGTGACAGTATGTGCGGCGAGTATGTTTCTAACTAAATTTTGACTTTTACACATAAAATAGATGCATTTAATCAAAAGATGACAGATTATGTGATGGGAGGGCTGAAATTAAATCTCAAAATTCATCATTCAATCTCAGCCGTTGGCGGATCAGGACAACTACGTGCATTATATAAGAATGAAGATAAAGGGTTGTCATACTGGTCCCAGTTGTTTGGTACTGTACCAAACATGCTTTGGTTTCAATATATAGGAAATCAGACCAAACCTTTAATTTATTGTTGGTTGTCAAAATTTATTAGGAAAAAATGAATATAAAAACCGAAATAAACAAAAAAACAGAAATCAATAAACAAAAAAAAAACAGAAATAAGAAAAACAGAAAAAATAAACAGAAAAAAGAAACGAAAAAAAAAGAAACACAAACAGATTAAAAACAGAAATAAAAAACAACAAAAAACGAAAACAAAAAAAAAAAAACGAAAATAAAAATACCGAAATAAAAAACAGAAAAATGAAAAACGAAAAAAAAAAAACGGAAATAAAAAACAGCAAAAAGAAAAAGGAAAAAACAAAATTATAACAACAAAATGACCACTAAAACTATTACTAAAATTATATCTAAAAGTTGAAAGAAATACCAAAAAACAAAACTACAAATTAAAAACTGAAAAAAATGAAAAATAACAAGTAAAGAGAGAAGGGAATAGAGAGATACCGAGAGAGAGAGGGCTGATTGTTCGGGGCGGCAGTGGGAGCACCAGGCGCGGCAGATCGGGGCATCAAAAATACGTAACCTAATTTGGGAAATTTGGGAGAGGTGCGCGCGGCAGAGAAGAAGAAAGGTTCGCGGGGGTTTTTTCATCGAAAACTTACAGCGACCGGGAGAAATGACCGCTGATTGTTCCGGCGCTGGTCTCTGAAAGTTTTTTCCGAATAAAAAAATACCTTCAACGACCACAGGTTTCGCCGGTCTCTGATACCGGTCTCTGATAAGCTCGTCTCCTTTTTTTTTAATTTATATATTTTTTTAAAAAAAATAGGTATCAGAGACCGGCGACCACACCGGTCTCTGATATCCTTTTCTGCTGTAGTGAAAAGTGGTACGGCGGAGCCAGCTCTATCATGGAACGACACAATTACAGTACGGAATGGCTGTAGATTGAACCCTTGTGTAATCCTGTTAGGGTTTTTGATTTTCCGTGCCTCTATAAGTTCCTTGACTACCCCTTGTGAATTATACATGTGAATTTTTTTGTAAGAATCATGTTTGATATGTGTATATTAATTGTAGGCGGTTTTTACTCTGTTACCGTGTGTGATTAGTTCTTAGTGTTTCAGTATTTTACGTCTCTTTGATCATTGTCCCGTCGCAATTTCTCACCGCCCTTCAATCTAATCAAATTAAAAGTTAATTACTCTCCACTCTCTCATCCATATTTATTTATTGAGAAAAGGTTTTAGTATCCAGATTTCTGTCCCCGCTTTTTACCCACGTCTTATCCAATGCTGGATTTAACTATCATTAATTAACGGTCCCCACTTTTCCGCCTATATAATCCTTTTTCCCAGCTTCATTTCCTGTTTTCGCTTTTCATTTTCAAATTGTATCTTTCTGTGATTTTGTGCCGCGATTTTGGGGCGATTTCAGGCAATTTTCATTTTCTCTTTCTCTTCGATATTTCTTTCCCGATCTGTTAATTTGCGATCTCTCTTCTCCCTTTAGAAAATGGAAATTTCTCTTTTCCCGATCTGTTCATTCGCGATCTCTCTTTTCTCTTTAGAATTTTTTTTCTCCTTTACCGATCTGTTCATTCAATTTGGTCTGTATCTTCTCCCTGCAATGGATCAAACAAGGCAGGAATGAACAACTCTTGATCTTCACATGAGGTGGTCTCGTGCTGTGGTCAAAGATAATCGAGTATACGAATGAAGAAAATTTTCACAAAAAGCTCAAAGGTAACCAATTATACTTGTTTTTAATTTTGAATCGAGATCTTGTCTTCAAGAATGTGATTATTACAGCATATATGCTATCTGTTACATGATCCACTATGTAAAAATTACAGTATTCCTTTCAACTTTTACAATATTCATGTTTTATAGTTTACATCTTCAAGTTTTACAGTATCCACTCCGTATAAATTACAGTATTCCTTTCAATTTTTACAGTATTCATGTTTTATAATTTACATCTTCAATTTTTACAGTATTCTTATTTTATAGTTTATATCTTCAATTTTTAAAGAATTCATTGATTGTTTGTGCAGCTTGTTAAGCTTGTTCTACAGGTGATGCAATTTGAAACTCCAGTGGTTCATCCATGGTTTTTTATTTCATTGATACTTCAGTAAGTTTTGAATTTGTATATTTCATTTACATTTTTTTTGTTACAATACTGGTTCGCATTTGTTAAAGTATTGGTTTCTATTTGTTACAGTATTGGGTGTATATTTGTTACAGTATTGGGTTTAAATTTGTTACAGTTTTGTTTTACCTTTATTACAGTATTGGTTTTTATTTGTTACAGTATTTGGTGTAGATTTGTTACAGTATTGGTTTGCATTTGTTGCAATTTTGTTTTACCTTTGTTACAGTATTGGTTTTCATTTGTTACCTATAGTGTGCGCATTGTGTACAATATAATCACTGACATTTTCCTTAACTTCCCTCAGGTATTTTTTATTTCAAAGTACTAGATCATTGTATTACAATATTAGATCATTATGTTACAATATTTGTTTACATTTGTTACAGTATTAGTTTATAGTCGTTACAGTATTAGATACTGATTGATGTTCAGTCTTAGTTCATAACTTTGTTACAGTATTGTTTTCATTTGTCACAATATTTGTGTGCATTTGTTCCAGTATTGGTTTTTGCAGTATTATTTTATTTGCAATATTTGTAGTTTTAATTGTAAGATTTGTCATATTTTGCATTGCATGAAGATATATCAAAGAAGCATCTTATTTTAGCGATGGAACTTCTTACGCATCCGAACAATAAACATCAAATTAGTTCAGTCTAAGGATTTTATTTCAAAATTTGTGTTTGTTGTTTGCTGGAGAATGTTTCTTGGACAAAATATTGTTTATCTAATTAGTTTATCACTATGAATATCGGCTGTGGTTTGGACAAAATTATGTTTGTTTATAATATTTGTGATAGTTTTGATGTCTTATAGTTTTAATCATAATTGTTACAGTTTTCATATTTCATTGTTACAGTAATCATTTTATAGATGCATCACTTGTAAGGTAGAAGAGTTTCAAGATCTTTCGTTTGAAGTCAATTCAATAGATTTTAGAGTTAAGTTCGCAAAGAAGTTTTGGTGAACTTAAGAACACCCTAATTTTACTCATCTATCACAACATATTTCGATATTTGTTTGAGTATCCATGAGAATAAAAAGTGCTTAATAGCTCGACATATATCCTTGCGGATATTCTGTCAGTATTAGCAATATTTTCAGAAATAGTAAACTTTTTATCAGTTTACACTCGACAAGACTCACAATAGTATTTTTTTTTTTAATCCGCACAAATATTCACGGATTCTTTTAATATATGTCATTTGATGTGCTAAATTCATACTATTCTAACACGACAAATGTGTGTTAAAAATTTCCTGCACAACACAAGCACAAACGAACTGACACGGCTCGCTGTAGAAATTCATATGCCAGACCACTCTACAAGCACATTCCAAAAAAAACTTGACAAATATGCATATAAGTAGGCAAAATCAGTGATTAAGTACCGGTCACAGCGAACGCTTTAGCTAAAGATCTCTTACAGATTATGTTGTTAATTGAAATTGTAAAATTAAGTATATTCTATATGGCGGCCCGTGTAACGTTATAGTAACAATACAGTCCAAAGAATATTAAGGAGGCCCGGCCCGTGCCAGAGCTCGATGCATTAATTTTCACAAGAGGTCCTAAACCGTAATCATGAGCACACAAGGAGTGCATATATATTCTCTGCGGAGCCATTTGACAATAATATAAGCTCATAGGTCAGAGAATATCCAAGTAATTGGCTTCAACAGTTATCATTTATCGTTTATTTTATCAATAAATTATTTCCCTTTATTTTTTACTGTTTCAGCTCTATTTGCAAATTTTTCGCCATATATTAAACTTTTTATCAGAGCAAAAACAAGATGAAGGAAAAATTATAAATAGTTTATTAAGATTTTCATTTTTTTTTTCTATGACTTGATTTGGTTTTAGTATCGCATCCTATTTTGCTGAAATAGCCAGAAGAGTGCGAAAACAGGAAAAAAAAAATACAAAAGTAATGCACAAGATGTGCAGGAAACCACCAAGAGAGTTTAAAAATAGCTGGAGAACAAAAAAATAAGATGTACAAGACGTGTAGAAAACTAACTTCAATAGGAAAGCAAAATGAAAATAAACAAATAAATGCACAAGAGTAGGTCTGATGTCCATCGAACCTACTTTGGTTCGATAGATGTAATGACTATTCGATCTATATCAAGATTCGTGCGATCTACATCAAAATTCGTGCATGTCAGTTTCCACTTCCGTGTGCACAGATCTTAATGCTAATCGTAAGATGTTAGAGTTTAAAGTAGATCTGATGCCCATCGGACCTACTTCTATCTCCACCAAAACTTAAAGAAAAATAAAGTCAAAATCAGAACCACTAAACAATTTATTATTCCTCAAGTTGGGCATCTTTTAATTTAAATGTTCCGATACACTTTTTCTAATGACGAATGAGAACTAATTAATGCAAATGTCAATTGTCTTTTTAAAAGCAAGCAACTTGCTTTTTCTCCTCCAATTAACTGTTTCTAGGAAATCATCAGCATAACCAACGCTAAACCAACAAGCAATGGTGAAAGAGAGCGTTGTGCTTTATTCTGGCATGGGAGTGGGCCACCTGGTGCCGATGACAGAGCTCGCTAAGCTGTTTTACCGGCATGGTTTCTCTGTCACCATTGTCTCAGCTGATCCTCCAAACAAAACTGGTTCAGCTTATGATTTCATACAGCAGCTTTCCAAACAAAACCAGTTGATTTCATTTCACAATATACCTGCAGTAATTCAAAGCGATCCAAACCGCCATCCCTTGACCCTCATGTTCGAAGCAATTCATGCAAATAACAGAAAACTTTATGACTTTATCTCTACTCTGTCTAGTACAAACACAATCCGTGCACTCGTTGTTGATTTATTCTGCACTGATGCAATAGACATAGCTCGTCAGCTCAGTATTCCAGCTTATGTTCTCTTTCCATGTGCTGCCTCTGTTCTGGCAATCTATATCCACCTTCCTTTTTTTCACAATACCACTGACACCTCTTTTAAAGACATGGGGTGTACATCTATTGATTTCCCTGGTGTACCTCCGATACCGATTTCTGATATCCCATATACTTTACAAGACCGTGACACCGAGATATACCAAACTCGTATCAAGAAATTCAAACAATTAGCTGAAGCTGATGGGATCCTTGTAAACAGTTTTGAATCATTGGAGACGAGAGCCGTGAGAGCATTGAATGAAGGGGATTGTTTGCCCGGAGGGAAGATGCCGCCTGTTTATTTTATCGGCCCGTTGGTGAAGAATGAGACAAGAGAAGGAACTGAGGGGAAACACATGTGCCTCACGTGGCTCGACTCGCAGCCGAAGGGAAGTGTGATCTTTGTCTGTTTTGGTAGCTTCATTTCTTTGCCCATCAATCAAATCAAAGAAATTGCAATCGGATTGGAAAATAGTTCACAAAGATTCTTGTGGGTCGTCAGGAGTGCAGACGATGAAAGCAAAATGTTCGATCCTCAAGACGATCCGGATCTAGATTCGGTTCTGCCTGAAGGGTTCCTTGACTGTACAAAAAATCGAGGAATGGTAGTCAAGTCATGGGCACCACAAGTAGAGGTGCTGAACCATGCTTCGGTTGGTGGTTTTGTGAGCCATTGCGGATGGAATTCGACACTGGAAGCAATAGTAGCAGGCGTGCCGATAATATGTTGGCCGATATTTGCAGAGCAGGGATTGAATAAGGTGTTGTTGACAGAGGAGATCACGGTCGGAGTGGCGATAAAGGGTTGCGACGATGGTTTTGTGCGAGCAGAGGAGGTGGAGGCAAGAGTGAAATGGCTGATGGAGACAGAAGGTGGGAGAATGCTAAAAGATCGCATGTTGGTGGTGAAGAAGAAGGCTAGGGAAGCGATTGCCGAACACGGGCCGTCAGCAATGGCGTTTATGGAATTGTTGAGAGATCTAAAAGTTAGATTGAAAGCAGAGGAGAGATCCTTATAATTAAAGATTGATAATTATGTGATGCATTGTTGTGATGAATGATTTTTATAAAGAGATTCATTTTGTCAGGATTGGAGTCACAAATTTGAGAGAATTTTGTATTTTTACTATCAATTTTAATTCTTCTTCGTCCAAACATTTAGTTGGCAGTCCATTAACATCACACAAAATACTCCAAGATTAATCTATTAATCTAAAACATTTTGTAAACATACAATTAAATTAATTAAGTTTAAATGAGTCGTAATTTAGTAGTTTACAGAACGGTATATCTCCGTAAACTTTCTGACATATAAGAAATTTGGAAAATCGTCAACGATTTATTTTGACATACCGGAACGTTTTTTAATAGTTCTAAACATCCTTTTTATATGTAGAAACCAGTTAAATTATTTTCAACATTTTAATTTTGGGACTGACTAACTATCTCCCAGTTCATTTCTCTCATTCATCCTCCGGTCATTAACTATCTAGGGGCGCTAATTAAGTGGGAAGCCACTAACTATTTGGGAACCGTCTAATATTTGATAAATTTTATAACTAGCGTGTGCAAATATGAATACGTATTTGCACAAGTGTTAATATATAATATATCAAGTATTCATACTTACGATATCAAAAAAAAAAAAAAAACTGGATACTTCACACACCTAGTTTTTACACATTTTTAGAGGTGTTTTTTTTTTGTTCAATCTCACCAATATTTCTGACTATCTGTTAAAAAATTTATATATCTAAAACCACAAATATCTTCTACGCAATTTTTTTTTCAAATGAAATCTATAATGACATACTTTTGGATTGTCCGTCGCGCAAATATTTATATCTCGTCATTCAAGTATTCATTTATCGTCGTGCAAGTATTCATATCTTGTTAAGCTTGTATTAATACCTTATCGAGTAAGTATTCATACCACGTCATAGATAAGAAATTTTTATTCTTATTTTTCCATATGGCATTGGATGATGTAGGAAAATATTAATTTCAAGTATTACAAGTATTTTATATCTTATCATGCAAGTGTGAATAATTTATGTATCAAGCGTTTTATCTGAAATATTTTATCAATAATTTGTTTTTTTATGGTATCAGATTACATTTGAAATACTAATATCAAGTATTGCAAATATTCATATATCGTTATGCAAGTGTAAATATTTAATGCATCAAGTATATGTCTCAAATAGATTTTATTAATTTTTTTTCCTTGTGACATTAGATGGTATTTGAAAGTATTAATATCAAATATTACAAATATTTATATCTCCATCATGCAAGTGTAAATAATTCATATATCAAGTACATGTATCTAATAGATTATTTTTTTTTTCTTGAGACAATTAGTTTGATGTTTGAAAGTATTAATATCAAGTATTACAAATATTTATAAATCATCATACAAATGTAAATAGTTCATGTGTCAAGTATTTATACTTAACATATTATATCAAATTTTAATTTTATTTTTCCATATGAAACTAAATGACTATGGAAAGAATTAATATCAAATATAGCAAATATTTCTAACCCGTCAATCAAGTATGAATAATTCATAAACAATTAATATTTTATTATCTTTATAGAAAATATTTTATTTCATAAACAATTAATATTTTATTTTACTTAAGTAAAAAAAAAAAAAACCATTGTTGTCAGCCGCAGTATGGACCTTTAGCTTTAGTCAAATACAAATAATAATAAAACTTTTTTTTTTTTTTTTTTTTTTTTTTTTTTTTTTTTTTTTTTTTTTTTTTTATTGTTTTTTTTGTTACTGTTTTTTTTTTTTTCTTCGTTTTGGTTTTTTTCTCTATTTTTTTCTTTGAAAACCAATAAATTATAAATCCAAATTCATCCAATTTAAATTCATTTGACATGGTTGTAACTCGATAATTTTTGTTATAATAAAATATAAATTAAAAATTTCTTAAATCAATTACTTTAAAAATAATTAAGCTCTTATTTTAAAACAATAGATTAAAAAATAAATTTTTTTGCACTAAACTTAAACTTAATTTTGAGGCACTAAGTTTATGGTCGATTTTTTGGCTATCCCGGAGTTTACCACACTCCTCTCCCGAATTGACGTCATATCAACCCGACTTCAAACAAAAGTTAGTTAAATTTTAAAAAATATATCTCATTTTTTATTATTTTAAAAATTTGAGAATAATAAAAATATTGAGATAAGAGAGAGAAAATATTGAGAGAGATGTGAAAATATTGAGAGGAAGTTATATTTATAGAATTTTGTTTGGAGAGATTAAAAATTGAATTTAAAAAAAAAAAAAAAATGGGGAGGTGGGGGTCCATTTAATTAATCAAATTTTCGAAAAAAAAAACGAAGCGCCGGCAATACCACCCAAAAAAGCCGAGCAGCGGCCATGGCAAAGGAAGGCAGAGAAGGCGCATTTTTAGAACTCTATGGACCTTTACTTTAGTCAAATACAAATAATAATAAAATATTGTTTTATTAGTAACTGGTTTGGACATGGTTCACTATAAGCCATATTATATATTCAAAATAAAACTGTATACCATACATACACCAATTTTATTCAATGATTTATGCTTTCATCTTCTTCTTTCGGAAATTGTGACTCCCCAAAATTCGAAATTTTCTGAATCATGACTCTCCCAAATTCTTTCAACTGCTCTTACATATTACAAAATTGTTTGGATTGAATTACCAAAAAAATATACTTAGGCTCTAGAGGCAAGAGAATGAGTGAAAATTTTAGATTTAACCCCAATTTTAATGACTTTCTGTATATAACTCGTCTACCGAGTTAGTTCGGGAAAAATCGAATTGCCTCCGTTCAATACCATTCCAACTCAGCCGAGTATGCGGCCATGGCAAAGGAATTGGCAGAGGAAGGTGTTGAGGTGGCACTGGCGAAGGTCGATGCTACATTCAAGGGTTTCCAACTGTTTTATTCTTCTTTGAGGAGCGGACGTGTTCGGCTGCATAGTAGGTAGGAGAATGGACATAGAAATGAAAATATTTTGAATTGATTTTTACTGTTCACGTAGTGGCGGTCGAAAAAGCGTATTTAGTCGTGGATCGAGATAAGGATTAACATATTAGAGTAATTAAAATATATTAGAATATTAGAGTAGTTTAAAGGTTTTCATGAGAATAAAAGAGTAAAAGAATTACGGTTATTTGACCGATTATAAATCCGTCTTTTATCAATGAAAATATTATATAGCATTTAAAGCTACTGACTTTCAAAAAAAAAAAAAAAAGGAGATGATGAAAAAAAAAATTTCTCTTGAATTTTAACTGGTTCACAAAGACAGTCACTAGTTGAGAAAGACAGTCGCTGGCCCTGATCTCTGTTCACAAAGACGGTCACTAGTTCACAGACTCCGAGTGCACCCAATGGAAGGAAAATGTCAACACTGTTAATTAGCAGGGAGAGGAGAGTGTCCGATGCCCATCGGACCATAGTCTGTTCGATGGGTGTCCGATACTGTCCGATTCACTTCAAAATTTGTGCGTATCACTTTAATATCCGTGCTGTTTGTTTTAATATACGTTTGCACAGATCTTGAAGTGAGATCGGACGGTATCGGACACCCATCGAACACTATTCTGGTCCGATGGGCATCGGACACCCCCCTCTCTCTAATTAGCATAATTGGAATAAAGATGGGCAGACCGCTTACAATATCCAATGTTAAATAAAAAAAATGCACCTTCTAGAGGAAAATGTCAACACTGTTAATTAGCATAATTGGAATAAAGATCGCATCATATTTTGCTAGACAGTTCAATCTTTAGGATCATAGGACCACCTACTTGCATAAATAAACTTTTTTTTTTTGAGAAAAAAAATTGGTCGCGCCCATATTTGATTTCATTGATCATGGTAAAATTACAAGAGTTTTGTAAAAAAAGTAAACAACATAAATAAACTTAATTACCGGCTTTTGCTGACATTTTCCCATAGATTAGTGCAAGTTCATACTAATTATCAGGTTAATAGCCCATGAATTCTGATTTTTCAAGAAATTAAAATCATCATTCTGAATTTCTGATTGTCGAAGGTGCATCACATCAAATCAAGAAACGAAGAAATCTGTCGAAAAATAAAATAAAAAACTTGAGTTAATTAGTCACTAATCCGTAGGCAATCCGGAAGCAATCCATGCCTCGAGATTCTTCCGGTGGAACAGCCATCGGATTTCAAGAACCCCGAGTTGTATGAATTCTCGAGAGAAGGTCGTCAATCACTCAACCAGACTTTAGCGAATGAAAAGAAGTGCGTAACTGAATAGTTTAATGTCAGAAACCTGAAATTCTTGAGCTTTCCAAAAGAGAATGACGGTGTGAATGGGTCCAATTAGCTCTCTCGCTGTACGATAAGCACTATGATCTGTACGCAAGGAAATTGAAACAAAACTGCACGGAATTTAATTTGTTCACACAAACTTGATGCAATCGAATGGTCATTACACACATCGAAACAAAGTACGTCCGATAATCATTGGACTAGGTCTGGGTTCGATGAGCACATATATAAACCGTAGGATCTCATAAAAGAAAATCTGATTAAAGGGTTGCCGAATTAACGGATTTTTCTAAAACGAATTTGATTTATTCAAAATCAAACCCAATAACTGATTAAACCCACACCTATATTTCCATATGGAAATGCTTTGACATAAGACCTATTTGTAAAATGAACATATTTTTATTCAATCAACAGTCGATCAACCGTTCATCTTTTCTCCATATTAATGTGCTTGGAGACAAATTTTTCATTTTTCTGAATTTTACCGATATTTGATTTATTCAAAATCAAACCCAATAACTGATTAAACCCACACCTATATTTCCATATTTTTTAGGTTGAGCAGACGCGATATGAAATCGGCCCAATTTTTCCTATTTTGTCTAAGCCCGAAACCCGTTCCTTGTTTTTTTAAGCCCGAACCCCAACTCTTTTTATTCCTTTTTTCTCCTTCAGTCTGAGTCCATTTCCTTCTTCTTCGGCCCGTCCGAATTCCTCCCTTATTTTATTTGTTGCTCCATGGACATCCCTATTTGTGTACCAGTGCTCAGAGTACTCAAAGAGACAAAGAAGGACAAAGTGATAACTGATAAGAATATGCACATACGTGAAAATTTTAAAACGAGTTAGCATATATATTTTTTTGATAAAAAAGTAAGCATAAATTATTTATGAATAATCTAATTCTAAAATTTATCAATTTTGTAGTATCTCTTCTTCACATTTAAAAATTTTAAAATATCAAATAAAATTTAATACGCTAGCTTCAGTTACTTTCCATATTAATTAATTGCTTCAGTTCCTTTTCCATATTAAATTTTTTTAATAAATGTACTCTGTAGTCTCTGTCAATATAATTGTATCTAGTGTCAGGAATCCTGTATTTATGAACCACCTAGACAGCATTATAAAGTATGCCCAATCGACCACCTTACAACCACAAAATCACAAATCATTACTCCATCAAACGCATCAAACACCACATAGCCCCCAAAATGGAGAAAGAAATGGTAGTGCTTTACCCGGCCATGGGTGTTGGCCACCTTGTGCCCATGGTAGAACTTGCCAAGCTCTTCATTCGTGAGGGTTTCTTTGTCACCATCGTTAATCGACTCGCCATACAACAACCCGATCTCCCACATTACTTCTGCCAACCCTTCCATCAATTTTCACACCCTACCTTCGGTTCCTCTCCGCTCTGATGCCGCCATTGTCGACCTCATGCTTGAGACCCCACGTTTGCAGAACCTGAACCTTCTTTCCTTTCTCGGCACTCTCTCTTCCGTCCGTGCAATAATCCTTGATTTGTTCTGCACGGATGGACTTGATGTTTCTAGTCAGCTTCGACTTCCTGCATACATCTTTTACACCTCCCCGGCTGTCGGTATGTTTATTATCCTACACTATCCATTTTTCCATTCCAGCACAACTACCAGCCTGAAAGACATGGGAAATCTTCCTCTTCATTTACCTGGTGCTTTTCCCTTGGTTGCATCTGATATGCCTGACGTGATGCTTGATCGGCACAATCACACATACAATAGCTTTCTCAACCTTTTCAAAAAAATTCGTAATGCCAACGGCATACTTGTTAACACATTCGAGTGGTTTGAGAGCAAAACTGTCAATGCAATTAAAGATGGGCTTTGCGTGCCCGATGGTTCCACACCACCTATTTACTGCATCGGTCCCATTGTCAGAAAAGACAATTGTAAAGAAGGTCAAGAAAGGCATGGCTGCCTCACATGGCTGGATAAACAACCAAAGAAGAGTGTGGTGTTTCTTTGTTTTGGTAGCATGGGCACCTTTTCCTTGGAGCAACTTAAGGAAATGACCGTCAGTCTTGAAAACAGCGGGCAGAGGTTTTTATGGTCGGTGCGCGATCCAACAAGCATGTTTGAAGAACCAGATCTTGACATATTGCTTCCAAAAGGATTTTTGGACCGAACAAAACATCGGGGCATGGTCATCAAGTCCTGGGCACCACAATTGGAGGTGCTTCAGCATGGTGCCATTGGTGGGTTCATGACACACTGTGGGTGGATCTCTATTCTTGAAGCCATCACTGCTGGTGTATCGATGATATGTTGGCCACTGTATGCTGAGCAAAGGATGAACAAGAAGTTGTTGGTGGAGGAAACCAAGGTTGCCGTGTCGATTGAAGGGTACAATGAGGGGTCGTTGGTACGTGCCAAGGAGGTGGAGACCAAGCTCCGGTGGCTGATGGAATCTGAAGGAGGTGAGGAGCTTAGGAATCGGATGGCTGTGGTTAGAGATAAGGCAATGGAAGCAATGATGTAGGGTGGCCAATCATGGAGCATTTAGGGATCTTGTCAGTAGTTTCAAAGAGAAAAGCTGCAATAAATGAATACTATTAAATGTGGTGCTGTTAATTAAGTTGCTAGGATTCTGTCTGGAAAGTATGAATTTAATTTACTTGGTATCCTCTGCCAAGTATTATTTTAACAAAAAAATAAAATAAAATAAAAACATCCGTCCACTTTACTTTCTTAATTGCTAATAAAGCATATCACCAATATGAATATCAAATGCAATTGATGAAGTTCTTAAATTATGTCACAGAGATTATAATCTAATTAATACTAAAATGTATTTTAACAGGTGATAGTTAATAGTTAGTTAGAAAAAGGAGGTATGATTGTATGATGAAAAAATGTTGCCATTGGAATCGAGGCAAAAGGTATGATGAAATTCTCAAAAAAAAAAAAAAAAAAGGTACGATGAAAACGATAATACTATAATAGTACAAAGCGATCTGTCAATAAAAATAAATTTTAGAATTTGTTAGTGATGCGTACTTGCTTAAATATTCATCATAGCAGTTAAAGAGCTAGATAAAATTTCATGTATAAAATTATTAAAAAAATAATAAAGGAAAAGAAAACAAGTAATCCAATTCTTAGACTCATATAAAGATGGGACATACATTTTCCAGTTGAAATTTTAAATTGAACCTAAAATTATAGTATCGATACAAAAACAAAAAAATTATTCTTGTCCAGTTTTCTAAAATCTTATCGGGCCTGAAAATCTGAAATTTGCGGCCCATATCAAAACTTTCCGTTTGGAATACAATAATGTCTCCGTACTCCAGTTTGTGGGCCCCATATTCCAGTTTTCTGAGATCTTTTTGTCCGAACTCCAGTTGTATGGGTGGAACAGAAGGGCAAAAATAAAAATCTGCTCCAATTCCGGACCCATAGCAGGTCCTGCTATCCTGCAATTTCTCTCTCTCTCTCTCTCTCTTAGATACTTAAAGTTGGGATCAAAATCTGAAATTTCTTTTCTTTAGAGATGCTTATATAGATGAATCAGATTCTTATATAGCTCAATCAGGAGTTTATACAGAAGATACAAACAGCTGCTATTTAATTACTCCAGTAGACTCTACTTTTTTAAAATAGCAGACTCTATTTTTTGCTCATTTTGAAAAGAGCGAGAAAAAAAAGGAAAAAAAGAGGGTCCTTCTACTCTTAAGAATAGAAACATATTTGAATCCCTCAAAAATTGGAGAGTTCGAGATCCACTCATCACTTCACAGTCTTTGTAAAAAAAAAAAAAAAAGAAAAATTTATTTTACTAAATTCTACTTCTAGAATATGTATTTGTCCGGCACAGAAGTTGTATTTGTCAATATGTATGGTCTCACTACGCGCTTTGAACACGCCTTTCACTGACTTCATTGTTTCTAATTTTCTTGCGGGGTTAATTAATTAATTATTATTTTTGAACTTTCAATTTGGCAAACTTTCGCTTTCAACACTCCAATTCGCTCTTTATATTAACCCCAATCTCCACCTGCTTTTGTATCAAAATTGGAGTATCTTCTATTATCTCTTACAGGCTGAGATATATTCTCATTTTCTTTCCCTTCTCATTAACCAATACTCTCTGTAACTTAGAAATAGAATGCTTTCATTCCCTTAATTACCTCAAAGACCAAAAAGTGCTTCTGGTAGTGCTTTCATTCCGCTTCAATAGTTGAGCATCACGACTGGGGCCCGAAGTCTGGTTCCCAACAGGAGGTGGAGATTGTCATGGGACAGGCATTTAATCAACAAGTTCTGTTCGAAGACATCGGAGGAGTCATCAATATGGAGCCACTGATCTATGACCCTAAAGCTAAGCCAAGGCGCAACGCAGGCTGGCTCTCATTCCTTAAAAAATTCATCTTTGTGCTTAATCAATCAAATCAAGTCTGGCAGTTGAGGCTCCTGATCTCTACCACCTGCCTTATAATGGCAGTTGAGGCTAAAAGAATCCAAGGCCCACTGGACACTTCTAAACCCTTTACTGAATCGGAACAAATCACGAACTCAAGTGGGGCGGATGCAAAATTTCTGTCGGAGGGGAGCAGAGACGTTTTCTGTAGCTTTTATGACCCAATGAACATTTCTAAACTCTTCACTGGATCGGATCGAATCACGTACTCAAGTGGGGCGGCCGCAAAATTTCCTCCAAGGAGGGCCAAAGACACTTTCTGTAGCTTTTATGACCCAATGAACATTTCTAAGCCCTTCACTGAATCGGAGGCGTACGCAGAATTTTTGTCAATAAGGAAGGGCAAATCAAGTTCAGATGAGGGCAAGTGTCAACATTTTAAAAATTATTCCAGTAAAATTGATAAAATTGAATGCCACCGGAGGCACCTGGATGAACGTGAGTCCACCCCTGCTCAATTCAGCCAACCTAACATCTTAGGTCCAAATCAATCAGATCCAGTTTGGCAGTTGAGGCTCCTCGCTGCTTTCAGCCTTGTTTACCACACAACAATGGGTGTCCTCATCCTCCCCGGAGACCTTCAAGGAGTCCACGCAACATATCGTCGGGTAAGTCATGCTTTCCTTATTTGTTTTTTGCGGGTCCCTCAATCCCTCATAATTTTTGTTTTATATCATCACTATCATCACTACTTCTATTAATTTCAATTATTATAATCGGGCTCTAAGATTTAATCCTGTACGTACTTTACATATATTTTATGATATTTATTTAAATCTATTTTTCAGAGTGTGATGCTCATAACGAGTTTCGGAGTTCCGATTGTTGTTGCGGTGATTAGTCTTTTGGTCAGCATTTGGCTAGTACCTGATCATTCCGGGAGAAGCAATTGGATCACAGGATTATCGGTGGCAAATTTTAGTCTGCTTGGCGGTCGTTTAGCTGTTTATTGGACGCTTAAACGAGGAGCTGAAAATATATTAATAGGTCAAGAGAGCTAATGAGAGAGGACATTTAAATCTTTATTTCCTAGTTAATTTGTGTTTATAAGTTTGGTTGCTTCTTTCTTTGTTTCTATGTAAAATCCATGATGGTGGCACCCAGACGTACAGCTGGTACCAACTCCTTAATTTCTCCTTTCTTGTCATCTGGCTGAGAATGTGATGAAAACCGAACCGACTCGAACTTAGACTTAGACTCGATACAAATTAATTGTTCTTCAATCTTCTTAAATGACTAAGTACAAGTTTCAAAAAAGGTACCATGAGCCCCACTAATTCATCATTTTCTATGATAAATAATTAAAATATTAAATTATATTGTGTTTTCTATGAGACTTTATTATGTTGTTATTTTCAATGTTTGACTTTTTTATTTTTCATGTCATTTTAATTATGTTAGAGTTTCCAAGAGTTAGTATTTCTAAGTTCACTATGAGGTGTTAATTCCTAGGTTGGAATTTAAGTTTTCTAAATTATTTAATATGTGATGGATGTATTACAAGAAGATATGGCATATCATTTTTTTTTGAAGACTTTGATTAATATATGAAATGTATCTCCATTAACCATTCAGCTCGACATTATTCTTGCAACAACCATGTCCGATCCGAACCTCGTTGCCATCCTCGCGAAACTGCAACAAAATCAAGAACAAATGCAACAAACACATAATGAGCTAGTAGAACGCTTAGCCAATCTTGTGGAGCGCCTTAACCCCAATAAAAACTGCCAACATTAGAATAACCACCCTTTGATGCTTATAAATTATGTTCCATCGGCTGTCCCATTATATACTCTCTCCATATACGAAGTCCCATAACAAGTAGTGAAAAAATTAGATTCACTTAGGAATAAATTCTTATGGCAAGGGTCGGATAGATCTAGGAAAAAATATGGCTTAGTTAAATAGTCAAGAGCATGTTTAGCCAAAAAATAAGGGTGGTTTAGGAATACTTAACTTTCAAGAAATGAATATATCGTTACTTCTTAAGTGGTGGTGGAAATTTCATAATTGTCAATATTCTGCATTATGGAAAATAGTTATTTTACATAAATATCATTCTTCTTCAACTATGCCATTCTCTCCATTTTGGGCTGAAATTAGGAAGCTTGATCCTTTAGGAAAGTTAAGTGTCTCATATGAACCGGGTTCCCAATCTAAGGGCCTGTTCGTAGAGTGGACAAAACGTGTCGTGCCGGGCCGTTCCGTGACTAACACGCCGTGACTTTGGTCTCGTGCCGTGCCGTGACCAAGTGAACAGTTACACGTGCCGTGCCGTGCCGTAACTAAAATGTGGAGGGGTGGTCACGGCACGCGAGTCACGCCGTGACTCCCGTGCCGTGACCGTTCGCGTGCCGTGTCCAAACGTAACTGGTCACGTTTCTCACATTTAACTATTTTTTCATAATTTATGTTAGTTTATTAAAGATTCATCATTTGATCAAGACTTAACGGTCCTAATTACACGTGACTCGCGTGACCATGTGCCATGCCGTGACCAGATTTTTCGAGTGACATGCCGTGCCGTGTCAAATTTTCAAAAGATGGTCACGTCACGCGAAGGTCACGACACGCGAACAGTAACACGTGCCGTGCCGTTCCGTGTGTTCCGTTCCGTGACGGAACCGGCACCGCCGTGCCATTTTTTCCCTCTACCTGTTCGGCGGACCATTGGGAAAGGGCATGGGTGCGGGAATTGAACTAAAAATTTCAGAGTTTTTTCACGTGAACAGTAATTTTTAGTTCAATTCCCGCGCCCATACCCATTCCCAATGGTCCGCCGAACATATCCTAATATTGAAATTTGAAATACTTTATGGTCTGGCAATTGTACCCTTGCATCTCAATACCCTCAACTCTATTCTATTTGTACCAACAAAATGATTTCCATATCTGAGGTAGTGCAATCTCAAGGTAATCCAATTCATTTTCGTGAATTTAGTCAATTATGTGAATTTAGTCAAGAACGAGTTGTCAACCCGTTCCGTGGAGAAAAAAAATTCATAACGAGTTGGCAACTCGCTTTTTTTAAATTTTGCAAAAAACGAATTAACTATACTATATCCATAAAATTGATTTTTCTATATTTATGGTTATAAAAAAAAATTCCAAATTTTGACTATGCAATTGGATTTATCTGCTTAGTTTTTTTTTTGCTTTTGATTAACATTTTACATTGTGTTGTATACATGCAGTATATACTGTTGTACACAGTGAGAAGGCCCCAGACAGCTAGCAAACGTCTTATTTATGACTATCTATCAAAAATGGCCCCAGACAGCTACATGTGGTAATAATGGTTTCGATGGACTCTGCTAAGACTCGACATGTAATTGCTTCTTATGTGGCTGCAAACGTCTTATTTTTCCACAGACATTAATATTTTTATTGATAGGAAATTGCTAGCAAACTATGCGCTTTTCTCATTCAATCTCATCCATATTTATAACTATCTATCAAAAAAAATTCAAATGTAAAATCACACTTTTATGTAATTTTTTATTTTAAATGAGATATATTATGACGTACTTTTGGACTCGTCATCACACAAGTATTTATATCTCGTCGTTCAAGTATTTATACCTATACTTGCAAATATTTTTTTACCAATGACATTGGCTGACATCTAAAAGTACTAATATAAAGTATTATATATTTTTATATCAATGTACTGAAGTATTTATACTTATGTAGTCAACTATTTTTGTCAGAGAAAAGTTAACATCGGAATAATTAGGAGAGGTTGATGCAAAATGCGGAGTCCCCACTATTTTAATAGATGAAAGTTAGAGCGAGGACAATTGAGGTATTGAAAAATGGATGGTTATATCAAGTTACGGAGCGCAAGGTGTGTGCATTCTAATTTTTTGTTTAGTGAATCTTATTATTTTTATTGTAAGTCAGCGATAAAATATTTTAATATTTTAATAAAATTTGAAAGTTAATATTTTTACCACTTATGACTCAAATTTTGGAATTTTTTTTATAAACCATAAATAGAAAAATCAATTTTAGAAATCTAGTATAATTAATTATTTTTTCATAGAAACCATAAAAAACGAGTTGCAAACCCATTCTGGATTTTCTTTTCTCCCACAGAACGAGTTGGTAACTCGTTCTTGATCAAATTTCACAGAATTATTCGGAACGAGTTGCCAATTTGTTCTCCCACAGAGAATGAGTTGCCAAATCGTTCGTCTTTTATAAAAATATTCTATTCGGTTCCTATTCGGGGATTGCACAGGGTCAGTATTAATAGTACTTTGAGATTAATGCAAAACTATTTAAACGGTTATGATTTTCCATAAAGTCACGTAAAGTGAAGTCGGTTATAAAACTATTATTTTATTTTACGTATTTTGCGTGAACACATGTTCGTTTCATATTCTTTGATTGTGCAGTGGCAGTATTATTCATACTTTGAGACTGGTGCAAAGTTTGAGATATCTCAGAGGATTGTGCAGGAGCTGTATTATTCGTAGTTTGAGATTGGTGCAAAACTATTTCGACGGTGAAAAAAAAAGACAAGAACGAATTGATAACTCGTTCTGTGTGGGAGAACGAATTGCCAACTCGTTCCGGAGAGGCAACACCCTAGCCACACGCAATTCTGTGAATTTAGTCAAGAACGAGTTGCCAACTCGTTCTGTGGAGAAAAAAAATCCAGAACGAGTTGGCAACTCGTCTTTTATAATTTCAGCAAAAAACAAATTAATTATACTAGATCTATAAAATTGATTTTTCTATTTATGGTTTATAAAAAAAAATTCCAAATTTTGACTTAACAATTGGATTTATCTGCTTAGTTTTTTTTTTTTTTTTTTTTTTTTGATTAACATTTTAAATTGTGTTGTATACGTGCAGTATACACTGTTGTACACAGTGAGAAGGCCCCAGACAGCTTGCAAACGTCTTATTTATGACTATCTATCAAAAATGACCACAGACAGCTAAATGTGCCAATAATGGTTTCGATGAACTCAGCTAAGACTCGGCATGTTATCGCTTCTTATGTGGCTGCAAACGTCTTATTTTTCCTCAGACATTGATATTTTTATTGATAGGAAATTGCTAGGAAACTGTGCGCTTTTTTTATTCAATCTCGTCCATATTTATGACTATCTATCAAAAATTTTGCAAATGTAAAATCTATTTTTTACGTAATTTTTTCTTTTAGATGAAATACATGATAACATATTTTCGAACTCGTCATCACACAAGTATTTATACCTATACTTGCAAATATTTTTTTACTAATGACATTGGCTGATATCTAAAAGTACTAATATAAAGTATTATAGATATTTATATCAATGTACTGAAGTATTTATACTTATGTTGTCAACTATTTTTGTTAGAGAAAAGTTGACATCGGAACAATTAGGAGAGGTTGATGCACAATGCGGAGTCCCCACTATTTTAATAGAGGAAAGTTAGAGCGAGGACAATTGAGGGATTGAAAAATGGGTGGTTATATCAAGTTATGCGGCGGAGAACTAGCATTTGGTCTAGTGGCTAAGGCACATGGTCTCTATATGAGAGGTCATGGGTTCGAAACCCAGATGGGGGAATCCTTTGTTATAATAACAAATGTATTAAATAGTTGGGTTGCTTGACCTCCAACTTTACTCAAAAAAAAAAAAAAAAAGTTATGCAGCGCAAGGTGCACTACTAGAATTCTCATTTTTTCCAATGGTTTGAAAAGATATTTCCAAGAGTATGAAGGGTACATGGTAGGGGTGTCAATGGCACCCGTTTTCCGTTTATCCGATCCGTACCGTATCCGATAAGACGAGTATGGGTAAGATTTTTTTTTCGTAAACTTATCAAGTATGGGTACGGGTAAAGATTTTTTTTTGTTTTCAAAACGGGTAAGGGTACGGGTAAAGTCTATTTCGTACCCGTTACCCGATCGGGTAATTATATAAAAAAATATATATTTAAATTAGATATCTTAAATTCTTAATGAGCATTGAATTATTATCCATCTCCAACAGCCAACTACTCTTAGTCTTGGAAAATAAAAATTATTAAATTTTCTAGCATGAACAATTGACCATCTATCTATGTAAATGTGTCAAAAATATTTCAACATTAAAGCACTTAAATAAGTTCCACGGTTTTCCAGCAAATTCCAAATTTCCAATAAAGTTTAATAATTTATAGCCTATTGAACTTAATAGTTTGGAAGCACAAAAGACTTCTTTTAACTAGCGCTCTTACTATAAAGTTGAATGGTTTAGAAGAAAGACATTATCCCTCTAAGCACAAAAACAATGTCTCTCTTAAAATTTACTAGAAAGATGTCATCTACAAAACAATTTAGTTGGAATTAATTTTCATATTAGCAATGTGATTATATATATGACGAATAAATGTGTTTTAGTGTTTTATTTAATAAATAATAAAAATATTTATTATACAAGTATTACCCGTTATTTATCTGTTACCGTTTCGTTATCCGACAACCATAACGGGTAAGGGTAGGGTACGGGTAAGACAATTTGTAATGGGTTCGGGTAGGGTAAGGGTAAGGGTAAGAATAATTTGTAACAGGTACGGATATGAAAATGCTTCCACCCGACCCTTACCGTACCCGTTGACACCCCTAGTACATGGAAAATAAATGGGCTTTTCTGACACAGTTAACCATTTTCAATGTCAAACTCTTGGAATAAGTAGCGCATGGAAATAAATATTGTGTACCGTTGGAGATGTATCAATAACACCCTTAGAAAAAGTTCGGCATGACCCGCGACCCACCAGAACATAGCAAATATTGTATTATATTGAAGACTCATGGAAATACTGGGGCAAATGCGAATGGAAATATTTTTCTGATGAAGTTTATATTATTTTATTGTTTGACTTATTATTTCCATGGGCTGGACTCTTGGAAATGTTTTGCTTGTTATGTTTATATTATTTTATTGTGTATGTTATTTAATTGTGTATGTTCATAGAAATAATGGGGAGAATGCCCATGGCCGTTGGTCTTGAAAACAGCAGGCATAGGTTTATATGGTCGGTGCGCGATCCAACAAGCATGTTTGAAGAACCAGATCTTGACATATTGTTGCCGAAAGGATTTTTGGACCGAACAAAACATCGGGGCATGGTCATCAAGTCCTGGGCCCCACAATTGGAGGTGCTTCATGTTCATGACACATTGTGGGTGGAATTCTATTCTTGAAGCCATTACTGCTGGTGTACCGATGATATGTTGGCCGTTGTATGCCGATCAAAGGTTGAACAGGAAGTTGTTGGTGGAGGACACCAAGGTTGCCGTGTCGATTGAAGGGTACAACGAGGGGTCGTTGGTACATACCGAGGAGGTGGAGACTAAGGTCCGGTGGATGATGGAATCTGAAGGAGGTGAGGAGCTTAGGAATCGGATGGCTGTGGTTAGAGATAAGGCAATGGAAGCAATGATGGAGGGTGGCCAATCATGGAAAGCATTTAGGGATCTTGTCAGTAGCTTCAAAGAGAAAAGCTGCAATAAATGAATACTATTAATTGTAGTGCTGTTAATTAAGTTGCTAGGATTCTATCTGGAAAGTATGAATTTAATTTACTTGGAATCCTCTGCCAAGTATATTTTAACAAAAAATAAAATAAAATAAAAACATCCGTCTACTTTACTTTCTTAATTGCTAATAGGGCATATCAAATGCAATTGATGAAGTTCTCAAATTATGTCACAGAGATTATAATCTAATTAATACTAAAATGCATTTTAACTGGTGATAGTTAATAGTTAGTTAGAAAAAGGAGGTATGACTGTATGATGAAAAAATGTTGCCATTGGAATGGAGGCAAAAGGTATGATGAAAACGATAATAGTACAAAGGGAGCTGTCAAGAAAAATAAATTTTAGAATTTGTTAGTGATGCGTACTTGCTTAAATATTCATCATAGCTCAGTTAAAGAGCTAGATAAAATTTCATGTATAAAATTATTAAAATAATAACAAAGGAAAAGAAAACAAGTAATCCAGTTCTTAGACTCATAAAAAGATGGGAGATACATTTTCCAGTTCAAATTTTAAATTAAACCGAAAATTTTATTATCGATACAAAAACAAAAAATTCGTCTTGTTTAGTTTTCTAAAATCTTATCGGGCCTGCAAATCTGAAATTTGTGGCCCATTTCAAAACTTTCCGTTCCAGTTTGTGGGCCATGTCAAAACATTTGAAGCCCCGTCAGTTTTCTGAGATCTTTTTGTCTGAAATCCAGTTTGTAAGGAATGCGTATCATATCTCATATTTTGCCTACGTGACCGATCGACGTGTCCGGTGTCTATTCGTGAATGGCGCAGGGGCAGTATTATTTGAGTTTTTAGATTCGTGCAGAACATATTTGAACGGTCGAGATTTCCCAAAATGTCACGCACAATATGAGATATTTCAGAGAATGCGAAATTGTTGTAAGGGTGGAACAGAAGAATTCGCATCCTCTGAGATATCTCAAAGTTTACGTGATTTTAGATAAAATCTTAACTGTTTCAATAGTTTTGCACAAATCTCAAAGTACAAATAATACCGGGCCCTGTGCTATCCCCAAATAGGCACCGAACACGTCGGTCATGCAAAAATTGAGATATCTCAAAGGATACGCACTCAGGACAAAAATAAAAATCTGCTACAATTCCAGAATCAAAGTTGGAGAGTTCGAACTCCACTCATCACTTAGCAAGATGAGAGAAAAAGGAGGATAGAGAGAAGAGAAATTGCAGTAGATTCATTTTTGTGCATATAAGTAGGTAAGTGTCTATTTTTAGATTAAATTTTTTTTTTTTTCAGCTTAGTAGTTCTTTTTTTGTGCCTATCTCTGCAAGAAACTTAGGCCTACTACTGGCCTAGCAGAAATCATTTCGGTGTTGTTCAACTAACTCAGCTTAGGCTTTCTTAGAGCTTCTTAGTGCTATAAGGAGTCTTAAGTTTATCGGACGGGTGCTCCTTAGTGCAGTTTAATATCATTTTCGTAGTACTCCTTTTGCCCACATATTTTAAGCTTGCTCAAGTTTTTAAGTTATGGTGTCACATGTCTTAAACATTTTACTAAGTTTAAGACTTTCTTAAGAAAGTTACTTTTCAATTTTATTGCCGAACGAATGCGAATTAGTGTAGCTTAAAAATTAAGCCTCGCATAGTTACCGAACAACCCCTTTGCGATTAAATTTTGAGTTGACCTTCAATCTAGGGCTACAAATGAATTGAACCAAATCAAACTTACTCCAGTTTGAGTTAGAGTTTGAATAAGATTCCACCTGAATTGGTTTGATTTGTTTCAGAGCGAACTAATTTTGAATCAAATTAATTACAAACTTTTTTCAAATTGAATTGAAGTCAATCGAAACACGAATTACGAAATTTTTGGCAGGCACTAGTAGTTTATTCATTAGTTTTCTTCACGCGGAACAAAATTCACACGATTTTCTTTTACCTTTTAACTTTCACGAATTCACATTGATGGATTATGGGCCGGTCCAAATTTTTTTTTTTTACCTTTTACGCTGTTGGATTGATTAAAATCATGATATGGACCTAGTGAAATGGAACTTATTTCATTGTTAATTTGTTACGCTGTTGAAGCATTTTTGTATTATAAGTTACCATTATATTAACAATTTTGAGCTCTGATATAAGTTTGGTTATTGCATTATTAAAGATTGATGGTTGAAACTATTAGTTGCATTACTTGAGATTCGAACATAAATAATTCGCGAACCAATTTCAAACGAATTCTACCCAGTTTGAGTTTGAGTTTGAGTTTGAATAAGATTTGAACCTAACTGGTTTGATTTGTCTCAGAACGAACCAATTTCGAATCAAATTAATTATAAATTTTTTCCGAATCGAACTCAAATCGAATCAAGAACTACGAACTTTTTGTGCAATCCTACTTCAATCCGGATTGCTTCGTAAATTAACACAAATTTTGAAATTATTCATATTCTATTAATCTACTTCATAAAATTATTCTAAATTCTTTAATTAATTTAATTTTGAATATTAGGTGCGGATCCGGACTAGTAAAAGCCTCGTGAAGAAGGATGAAAGATATTGGGCCAGGCGGCCCGGTTCGAAGAAAAACAGGATGAGGGTTTATTAAAAATATAATATAATCATTAGAGATTGTTCTCGTGAAAAACTTTCTCGAAGAATGAAGAGGCTTGTTTAATTCTTGCTGGAGCAATATCGTCAGGCTCACCAGTTTATGAAAATTTATAATCTTTTGTTATTTTGAAATTAGAAGTATAGTGACAAATTAAATATTTGGGTTCAATTCGGTGGGGTCAAAAGTTTGTGAAATAATTTAGGTATAATTTAAAAATGATTCGGTCCCATAAGGAAGCAAACAGAAAAAAAATAAGGAAACCACTTTTTTCGTGTTTTATTAATGAATAATTTGTAAATTTTGTTTTATTCGCTAATAATTCGATAAAACCTCGGTCAATCAAATAATTCATCGTTCGGTTCAGAAATCCCCAAAAAAACATTTTATTCGTCAATAAAATGCGAATATTGTTACTATAATTAAAAGACATTTACTAAACAATAAACCGAGATAACTCTGTACATTAAATGTGTTTGGCATGGGCATATTCGTTAAAAATGAGCAAAAAAAAATAACTTATCAAATTTAAATAGTTAATCGAATTCAAACTCATGAGCTAATTGGATTCAAATCATTAGCTAATTGGATTCAAACTCATTAGCTACTTGGAGATTTAGACAATGCTCTAATTTCAATTTCTTGACTTCTAATTCTAATTACCAATTATAATTCAAAAAATTTACTATAATTTTAATTCTAATTATAAATCAGAATTCCAGAGAGAGCAAATAAAATTTTAAGAGGAGAGGAGACAAAGAAATTGGTGTGGACTTATAGATATAAAAAAAGAAAAAAAAACAAAATCCGGATGGAACAGTTGCTTCCTCTAGCCTTTACGGATTCAGCTCCTTGCTTTGCCGGTCCGGATCCTCTAAAGTAATCCGATTTTTAATTTCTTCATCAGAATCGTCTTATTCGAATATGTTACTCAGAATCGCTTCGAAATTCAAATCTGTTTTCTCGAGATGTGTACGCTCCACTTCCGAATAGATTATTGCGGATTTGAATTAGACGGTCCCAATCTAAAACTCAAAAATTAAGTTATAACTTCTTAAAACAATAAATCCAAAAGCTATATTTTGGGAAAAAAAAAAATCCGAATTATCAAGTGTGCAGACCTTATGATCTGTGCAACCAGACTAGCATGAAATTCAGTGAAATCAATAGCTGCACAGATAATATCTGAATTCTGAACAACCTGTTTGGAAGTTGCGCGTGCAGATAATATTTGCAAACCTGATAATTCATGAAATTTTTTTTTTTTTTAAAAAAAATGGCTTTTCATTTATTTATTTTATTTGGGAAGATAGTACCAAAAAAATTCCAACTTAGGTCCTTGTTGCCCGTATCTTGTGACTTGTAATATAATTGTCCAAATTAAGTTTCCTATAGAAGTAACAAAAACCTCACCGTATATCAATTCTCTTGAAAATATCGAATAAGTCACCTTATATCAGTTTCTGTAGCAGGAAGGTGAGAAAATTGGTCATTAATGACATTAAAAACTGATGTGAAAGCGCATAAGAAGAGAGAAGAGACGGTACTAGAGCATTGAATGTTCTTGATACTAGATTGATGGCCAAGTGACCTAAACCTATGAGTTTGGTACATACCTGAACTATGGCCGGTACGGTAGTGAGCTGTTATGTTGAAATTCCCTTTAGGGAAGGAGATAGGAGTAGGTCCGATGGGCATCGGACCTACTTTTAGGTTCAATTAGCTCTAGAACCGTACAATTAGCATTATGATTAGTGCGCACGGAAATTGAAACAGACTTGTACGGATTTTAATGTACTTAGCACAGATCTTGATGAAATTGAATGGGCATGGTTGCAAAATTGTTAATGAATGATAAATCTTTGATGTTTGGAATTAAATAGAGATATTTGATCCTTTCTTGTGTGAGTTAGATTTATTGATATTGGTTTAAGTCAACAACAGCTTCACATTTCTTCTTAAAATGATCAAGTAGAAAAAAAAAAAATCTTTAACAATAGAACAATAAGTTCACAAGCTATTACCAAGAAGTCCGACTAGTATAACATCAGTGTTATTTCAACCTATATAACATCAATTCCAAAATCTACCAAATCGACTTCCAACAGTGAATCCAAACCGTTCAAACTGATCTACTTCATTAGTTGTGCGTTACATGCAAATTTTATAATTTTTCGAATTTATTTAGTATCAAGTCAAGCAGAAAATTTGTAAGTTCTTAAGTTAATTTTAATGCATTAATTTTTCAACATTTTTGATCGCTTGATTTCATACTAAAATAATTTGAAAATATATAAAAAAAAATGCATGTAAATGCATCACTCATAAAATAAATCGGTTTGAATGGTTCGAATTAGTCGTTTGAACTATATTCAATCAATTTTGGAGTTGGTGTCATATGACACCGATGTCATACTAGCTGGACTCTATTATCAATTTTGTAAAATAAAGGTGGTGTAGCCTATCAAATTTCTTTAAATTTCTATTTATATTTGCAGATGATTTCTTCATTTTATGAGTTTCGAATTCATAATTTCTCATCTATGAGCCATGTGTGTTCAAGTTAATTTTTACTAGTGATTCTATGTCCTTCTTTTATTTCCCTTCATTACTTCATAATTTTGTAATAAAGAACTTTTATCTTGTTCTAATATGTTTGGCGACCAGTAATTATCAACTCAAAAAAGAAATAATTGGCGAGCTGACACACTGTACTTACTAATGAAATCGACAAATCCCCGATTTAACGCTTAATCAGAATTGGACTAATTCAAAATGTGGACTATTCCTAATCATCTGTTGCCTTAAAAAACAGAGAAATAAAATAGAAGTTACAATCTAGCCATTTAATTAAGTGTATGTAGCTGATTCTTTGTTGTTTTCTTCATTGAATGAAATTAACATTAATGTAGGTCTGTACGTGGCTGCTAATATTTTGAAAGCTTGCGGTGGTGGTAATTGGAGACCACCTTCTAGAAGACAAGGTCTCTGATACAAGAAAAATCAAAATGTGCTAGGATGATAAGCTCGTCACATGCATGAAGCATGACAGTGGAATGGCGATTGGAAGTACTGGTGATGACTAGTAATACTGTCGGTAAACAAAGGAGCAGGATACAAAATGTGCATGAGGGGGCAGGACCGCTACATTTCTGGTGTTGAGATTAGTTATCATATATAACTTTAGAAACTTGAAACTAGAGATCATGTTCATGGTTATTTTGAAACTGGATTTGGTTGTCTTAACCAATATTAATCCTTACGCAGAGGCGGATCTAGGATTTCCTAATCATTAGGAAGGGAGCAAAAAATATCAAATCTGGTTTAAATAGCTAATTGGATTTAAACTCATTAACTAATTGGGTATTTAATAAAAAATAATGCTTGAACTTATATTTTATAATTCTCTGACTTGTAATTTTTGATATTCTGACTTATAATTATAATTACTAATCATAATTCAGGAAATTTATTTTAATTTTAAATATAAATTTAACCCAAATTACCAATAAAATATTCAGAGGGGGCAAAGTCAGTTGGAACCGATAAATCTCCACTAAAACTCAAAATCCAGGGGGCCCCAGTCTACACTGGGTCCGTCCCTGTCATTGTGGACATTAACAGTTCGTAATAATTCGGAATAATATCAAGTTACTGTTACACTTCCCTAGTTATATCTCTAAAATCTAAACCTGAGCCGATGTTGAATATTTTCTAAAGTTGGATACTTTAATAAGCACCATTTAGCCCTTATAATACTTCACCACCAAAAATAATAAACAATTCCAATAACAATTAGTTGAATTATGAGACAAATCTAACAATTAATAAATTTACTTTAATTATAAAATATTATTACATAATTTAAAAAAAAACAAAGGACTAAGTTGAAAAAACTCACAAGTTACTCTTTGGTCTTTGGTCTTTAGCTTTCTTGTCTGCCTCCTTGATAAATTAAAAATGTTGAAATTTTCACTAACATACAACATATAGGGTGGTGCACAGTCTGGAGAAGGGTACCACATGGTGCACTCTTCATCAAATGAAATTAATATTAATGTAGGTCTGTACATGGCTACTAATAATTTGGAAGCTTGTGGCGGTGTGGAAATTGGAGACCAACTTCTAGAAGACAGTCTCTGATACAAGAAATTGCTAAGAGATAATAAGGTCGTCACATGCATGATAGTGGATTAGCGATTGGAAGTACTAGTGATGACTAGTAATAACCGGGGGGGGGTCCAATTGTCTAAGTTTGCTATACACGAATCTCAAAAAAGATAATTTTTGTGCACGAATTTCGAAAATATAGATTGTTGAATTGAGAATTCCAAGATCCTTGAAATCCTCAGGAATTTCAGCAGATTTGTTTATGGTGAAAAGACACAACAAAATGTACATTCAAGATGAGGGCCATGCAGGACTGCTACATTTTGGAACGTATCCTCTGTATTAACTCAAAAGAGTTTGAACCGTTTGATTTTAAATGGAGCTAATCTGACTGTTTATTTTTAATACAGAGCTCCTTTAATATTAGTGCGGATTTAGTACGCACGGATTTTAAAGCGAATTGGATAGTCTAGATGCATCAACTCAAAAGGGAATCTTTTGAGTTAAAGCAGAGGATACATATTCTACATTTTGAACATATATTATCTAAATTATCTCAGCCGTTTGATTTTAAACGGAGCCAATCCAACCGTTTGATTATAACATAGAGCTCACACGGGGAAGCACGCACCAGCTACAATGTGTTGTGTTGTCTCATTTGAGTGCCAAAAATGGTGCACGCCTCTTTTTATAGTCTCAAATCCTTGGTGCGTCTTTCGAGTCTGCGGATTAAATTGGTGCTCTCCTCCAATTCTCACACCAGCCTAATTTGGTACGCAGACTGGAGAGGCATGGATGGTATGCTTTAAATTAAGTAGATTATGGCGGTGTTTAATTAATTTTGATTAAACATGTGGTAACTAACAAATATTTTTCGGCTCTTGTTTTATGTGTCTTGCAAACTTTGTGCTGTTTATTTTACTATTAGGGAAAAAGCTTGCAATATATTGGAATAAAAAAATATCAGTGCCTGTTATAATATATGTTAGGATTGAATTGATGAGGAATATTTTGGAATATGTTAGAATCCGAAAGTATCATTATTATAGAATTATAGACCTAGAGTCTAGAGACGCTGCTTTATTATACAAAATAATTAATTATGTATTCAATTCTCCTTGTTGCTAAAATTGATGAGGCTTAGTGACCAAATGTTCCTTGATAATTAGTGGTGCAATATGAGAATTTGCCTTCGGTCTAGTAGCAAAGACACATGATTCTCATGTGAGTGGTCATGAGTTCGAAACTCACAAAATGAAAAAAATCTTGTATATATATACAGGGATTTGAAATGTTATGGCTTGACCTTTAACTCATATTTAAAAAAAAAAATTAGTGGTGCAATATATTGCATTTACTTAGGGTGTGCTCCATAGAGGGGGAGAAGCCCTTCATTAAAGATAAGGGAAAATCCACATGACGACGGGCTGCTCATGTCGTTCATCTGCTCCATAAGGTCTTGTTCAGCTTACAGTCAATAATGGGAATGAGATTTGAACTGATTTTTACTATACGCGTGGGACATAAAGCACGAAGTTGAACAAATTTTTTTTTCCCACGTGCACAATAACAAACCCGAATAGAGCCTAAGAAGAGAAACAGAGAGGAAGTAGGGGAGAAACATATGCGTCATGTTGAATTTTGGTGAAATCTGTCACCCCCGAATCAGAGTATAGAATTTACTGTGTTTACTATTCGGAGGGGCGTCATGTTAATTTCTCTTCCTCTCCATCTCTCCCCCTTCCTATATAACCTTCGCTTCCGAAGCACAGCCTTATGGTAACAAATTTAAGAATGATATCATGTGCATTCACAGAACAAGTACTGATAAGACCTCAAACCAAATCACCAGTCTACGGCAGTGTCCGCTCCGCTCATGATTATTGAGAGAAAATATGACCAAGTTATTCTTGCATCAAACCAGAAGGAGATTAGACAAATACTGACAATAATTTGTTTTGTTTTGTTTTGTGGAAAAAAAAATGCAGAAGAATCTTCAAGGTGCTGGTAGAAAAAGTTCCACAGTTTATAATGATTGGAATTAAAATATTGGATGTCTCATGAAGTGCTGAAAAGTCACAAGTTAATGGTGCTTTGTTTGCTTTTCATCTAGTGGAAAAAATAATACTTTTTGTGTGGCTCGAAATACAGATTTTGCAAAATCTGACAGTACTTGTGATGTCCTAATTAATTAATGAAATTTCACAAACGGTTTCATTCCTTGATTTTATTTTTCTGCTCAAAAAACAGATTTTATGACAATAATTTTCCTACAGAGCCTTCTCCTCAGCTTAATAATTGGTTACGTACAGAAAATTGAATGGCAACACAGTATTCCTCAGTTCATCAGCTGTAACTTGCCAACTAGAATAAGACCCAGTTGGTTTCCAACTTTTACAAGTAATTGTTGTAGAACTGTTCATCTTGGACTCCAAAGGTGATCCGAATTCACATCCAGTGTATTATCTGAAATGGGAATCTTTTACAATTAGTGAATCCAGACCGTTCTTTTTAGCTTGGCACGAATCTCAAAGCCCAATAATACTGCCCAATATTTCTTCCGAATCTCAAACCGGCTGGTAAGATGTTTTGTCGGTTAGATCACAAAAAGAAAATTCATGTTTTAGTGGGTAATTTTGGTAGGACATTGCCAAACATTTCTTACCTAAGAATCCATCAGAATCTTCTAAATTTATCCGGTAGATAAAGTTCAATGAGGTTTGATTTTAGAGGAAGCACTAAGAAGACGTATGCAGCCACAATTCATGCACCTTGAGGCTTGAGGAACCGTGTATACAACCTGCGGTATATATCTCTCAAACAGTTAAAAAGTTTTGTGGCATGATTGCAACTTCTCTTTATGTAGTGTTTTGGAAAGAAAAAGGTGTGTACAATCAATAATTTTAACCTTCAAAAATTTACATAATTAACTCACAAAAGTCAAATCTACATATATCCGACTATTTATTTACTGATCATGTAATTAAAGTTTGCTGAAATAGATCGGCACTATTTTAAGCTTACAAACATTTTGGTTCTACCTTCTAATTTTTGCCGTTTACCTTTTCAGTTTTCATTTTACTGTTCTTTCTCTATTTTTTTTTTTTTCTTTTTAGTAAAGGTTGGAGTCAAGCCACATTTTAATACCTCTGTAGTTACAACAAAAGTTATCTACTATTTGAATTTCAAACTCATAATATCTTGCATAGAGACCATATACCTAGACTAAAAACAAATTATTTGTATTTTTGTATTTCCTACTCTGTTTACTGTCTGCACTGTTTTAACTTTCTTTTGGCTCTTCCCTCTTGAGCCTTTTTGTACATTTTTGTAATGCATGTTTCCTCTTAAAATTAGAACCATCTTATTTATCAATAGGGTGGGGTTTTTGTTCAAACGGTTTTGGACAAAGTCTCATCTAAAGTTTGATTTAAACCGTCCGATTAGCATCATAATTCATATAAATATTTAGATTCAAAGACCAATACAAATTTATTGCTTATATTCGCACAAATCTTAATACAAATCGGATATCTAAATTTGACTTTCAATGAAATTTTGTCCAAAGCCCTTTGAACAAAACCCAATCCCTTATCAATATAACAAACTAGGACTTAATTGTGATAGATCAGATCCGTGCATAAATGAGTGAAGATGCCTTGGATAGCTTCTAGAAACATTTGCACAGTTCGGTGACTCTTTAGAAGATAGCCAGCCGCCACAAACAATTTATTACTTGGCTATATCTCACATCATTATAAAATACATATCCCACCATCTCCTTTCTATGTCATCAAGTCCACCATCAAATCTATTTGAAACTCCAAAGACCACTTATTCACTTCAAACAACAATGAAAGACACTGTGGTGCTCTACACATGGATTGCACTGGGCCACCTCATGCCCATGGTGGAATTCGCAAAGCTACTAACAAAACACGGCATGTCGATCACTGTAGTCATTGTCGAACTTAGGCAGAATCCGAATGATTCAAGCTTTATGTCGAAAACCATCTCCCGTCTCTCAGCCACCAACCCCAACATCTCTTTCCATGTCATTCCTCCGTCTACCCCCGATTTGGAAGGTTTCGATGCAGTTTTTGAGAAGTTGCATGAAGCAACTACTCCGCTTTCATACCTACTTCGGTCGATATCCGAAACATGCTCTGTTCGTGCGCTGGTTATGGATTTCTTCTGCACATACGCACTAGATGTTGCACGACAACTAGATATCCCTGGGTACTTTTTCTACACCTCCGGTGCCTACGACCTTGCGATGTCTATGTATTGTCCAACTTTGGATAAAACTCTAGATAAGAACATTGGTGAAATGGGAAACGAGAAGTTGTATTTCCCGGGTCTCCCTCCGATCCCGGCCTCGCACTTGCCGGACCATATGCACAATAGGGACAACCGTACGTACCAGACCGTTATGTACCACTTTGAGAGGTTTGCACAATGTGATGGCATATTGGTGAACACTTTTGAGTCAATGGAGAAGAAGGCTGTAGAAGCAATTAAAGCCGGGCTATGCATGCCAGGCCGTAACACGCCTCCGGTTTACTGCATCGGGCCGCTTATCACAGTAGGGGAAAAGAAAGAAGAAGAGAGGCACGAGTGTTTATTATGGCTGGATATGCAGCCGAAAAATAGCGTGGTTTTTCTTTCATTTGGTAGTATGGGCTCTTTCTCGGAAGAACAACTGAAAGAAATTGCTATCGGGTTGGAAGAGAGTGGTCAGAGGTTTTTGTGGGTTGTGCGTTGCCCATCGTCAGTTGAAAAGAACCCGTTAAAAAATCTTGACCTGCAAGCTGCACCAGAGTTACGTGCGATTCTACCCGAGGGTTTCATAGACCGAACGAAAGACCAGGGCATGGTGGTCAAGCAATGGGCACCTCAAGTGGAGGTGCTAAACCATGAATCAGTCGGTTCTTTTGTCACACATTGTGGTTGGAACTCAATTCTAGAGGCAGCCATTGCCGGTGTACCAATGATATGTTGGCCAATGTACGCCGAGCAAAAGTTGAACAAGATTTTCTTGGTGGAGGAGATGAAGGTGGCAGTGGAGATGAAAGGGTACGATGAAAAAATAGTGGAGGCAAAGGAGGTGGAGGATAAGGTTAAATTGGTCATGGAGTCCGAGGAAGGAAATCTGATCAGAGAAAGAATGGAGGCCATGAGGAAGAAGGCGGTGGATGCGTTAAGAGATGGAGGTTCATCTCGTACGGCATTGATGGAGTTTCTCGAGGCAGTGAGAAAGGATGGAGTGCCAGAATTTTAGTCGCTTGATTGATATGGTAAATCTTTGTGGAATTGCTTGTACTTCTAGATATGCAACTTAATTATTTTTTTTTCATATATATTTTCATGGATATCATGTGGGAAAATTCGAATCAAGTATTTGAATTTTGAAAATAAATATATGAGCAGAAATTAAAACACTATTTTATTAGTTCATCTATATATATTTCCACCTAGCTTGCATGTACAACTTAATTTTCATTAGTCAATTACATAAATTTGTAGTTTAATTAAATTGTATTCAGCACGAAAAGGATCTTGTGTAGTGATTGTAAAAACTTATGATTATCTTATGAGTTATATATATATATATATGTATAGAGAGAGAGAGAGAGTGAGAGAGAGCCCGATTCTGGTGAGACGTGGAGTAAAATACGTTTATACTCCACGCTATATCTTCATTTCTAAAATTCAAATAGCTGATCCAAACCGCTCAACATGTTCTACATATTGAAATGTGCTTGGAGACCAAATTTTACACTTTTTTCGAATTTTTTTACTATTTATTAAGGCACATTGAAAATCGTTGATCCACTGTGAACAGTAAAAAACAGTAAAAAATTATGAACATCAGATCAGAGATTTTCCAAATGGCTTAATAAATAGTAAAAAATTTCACAAAATATAAAATTTGGTCTCCAAGTACATTTCAATATGGAGAACATGTTGAGTAGTTTGGATCGGCTATTTGAATTTTAGAAATGAAGATATAATGTCATTGAGTAAAACTTATTGTACTCCATGAAGCACTGTAGTCTAGCTCTCTCTCTCTCTCTCTTGTATATATATATGTGTGTCTTGTGAATTAATATGGTAGAATATGATAAAGAAAGGGTTGATTCATTTCTAAACAACTATTTGCATTTTGAGTCGAATATTCTTTGTCAACTGATCAGTAATATAATTAGCACTTTGAACTGTTGCCTTTTGTTTGTCTCATCTTTTTTCCATCCCACTTGAGTTGGATAAACTTTAGGGGTGCCTCAAAATCAAAACTAAGCCTTTTTTCTTGGTTAGTTATTGATATTTCAGGGGGCATAAGCCTAACATTTTTAAATATACCCTCAACAAAGGAAAAAAATATACTAAAAAGACCACTGTTTATGTAGAATAAGATATTTATTCAGACTGCAACGTGAAATGGCTGACCGCAAGATTGGGGACTACAATATGTCGTTGCGGCCTGCAAAAAAAATTCAAATTCAGTTGTTACAATGATTTTTTTTATTGATTTATTTAATAATATTCAAAAATAGAAAGAACAATTAATAATTTGAATATCTTATAATTTAGATGCATTACAATGACTTTGAAATATTTGTCAGGTAGGATTTAGTTTAAACTATTTCTTGGTGTGTTATTGGAAAAATAAAAAATATTTTGGATCTGAATTATTAATTCCGGTTCGAAATTCATTTCTAAGTAAATAAAAAAATTATCATGATCATTCTAATACATCAATTTTACAAGATACTCCATATATTTTCGAAAAAAAATTGATTTGACATTTTATAATGATGGCAATTTTTTTACAAAAATAGATGGAGTATCTCACAATTTGAATATTTTAGAAAGACCACGATAATTTTTTATTTACTAGAAGTGACTATTGAACCGGTATCAATAATTCAGGTTTAAAATATTTTATTTTTCCTAGTAACATATCAAGAAATAGTTTAATTTTTTTTTACAGCCAGGAAAAATTATGCTTAAAAAATGTTTCGAAGTCCTTCTAGTACATCTAATTTATAAGTTGTTTTATCTATTTAATTTGTTTGATATTCTATTTAACATTTTTTAACTGGAATGTTCTTTTTAACATATTCAAATTATTAGTTGTTCTTTCTATTAAGAAAAAAATATTAAACAAATCAATAAAAAGCCACAGTAACAATTGAATTTGAATGCTTTTGTGAGATGCAACGACAAATTGCGGCTCTAGTCTTGAGGCCCACCATTTCACGTTGCAGCTCGAATAAATATCAAATTCTACATAAATAGTGGTCTTTTGGTATTTTTTTTTTTTTTTTATTGAGGGGATATTTAAATTTTTTGCTTCATATACTATTTTAGGATTTGACAGCACGTACTATGAGACTATATATAGCACAAGACTACAGGAGACAAATAGTGCCCTGCGCCTAGTTGGTTCTCAGTTGATTATGACATGATGGTTATCATCAGCTACTATCAAATTTTAGCCCAATGTTATGTACATGTACTGTATGTTTTGAACCAAAGTGACTTGCGTTATCCCGAACAATTTTCATGGTCATCTTATTTGTGGTAAAATTGGAGCCGTATATATATACCACATATAGGACGAGCGTAAAGTAAGTATGCATAACCACTCATATAATTGGAAAATTAATTGGAATTGTGCTAGTAAAATACGTTTTGAGTAAGACTTTGGTGTTATGAATAGCATAAGGTTATTCGTGCTATGATCTCAAAAAATATATCGTATAAACTTTAAACTTCGATTTAAGTAGCTCTGTAAATTTATCATATAATGAACTTGTAGAATATCAATTTTTACTATTTTTGAATATTTTTTTTATATTTTTATGATTTATGAAAGATGGCCAAAAATAGGTCTAAAATATTGACAATTTTGTTTTAAATTATTTTTTGTCATCTTTTGTAAATCATAAAAAAGTAGTAAAAGTTTGTATTGTTCAAGTTTATTATATAATCAATTTACTGAACTACTTAAATTAAAATTTAAAATTTATTCGATAAATTTTTGAAGTCCTTATGTCATATTCATAACACTCAAGTCTTACTCTAATTATAAATGGTATGAATTATTTGGGGCGTGTAATTAAACTGACGCTAACGGACAGATAAACCCGGGTCAACTACAAGTTGATGATTTTGTTTTCTTCGGAACAAAGAATGTGGCACCCGTCACGATTGGGGCCATTTTCTCCGAACAAAAGTCATACCGTGTCATTGTCATCACCTGTTGCAATTACTATTCCAATATATATATATATAGAGTAGACTAGGGTGCTCCTAAGTTCATCCAACCTCTTGTAAACTTGACTCTAAAATATATCGAATCGACTTTAAACGATGAATCCAAACCGTTGAAACCCTTCTACCTAATGAGTGATGTGTCTACATGTGAAAATTTTAAAGTTTCGAATTAATTTAATATAGAGTCAAGTGGTCAAAAGTTTAAGGTTATAAATTAATTTTAATGCATTCATTTTTTGGACTTCTTTGACCACTTGACTCTATATTAAATTAATTCGAAACTTTAAAATTTTCACATGTAGACGCATCAATCATTAGATAGAAAGATTACAACAGTTTGGATTCATTGTTTAAAATCGATTCGATACATTTTAGAATCAAGTTCACAAGAGGTTGGGTGAACTTAGGAGCACCCTAGTTGTACTCATATATATATATATATATATACACACATGTGCGCGCGCGATAGAATAGGGAATCGGTCTGATGCAGTACGTATGTCATGCGAGCCGTTTTGGCACATGTTCATGATCAAACATAATATCAATCATAATAATTTAAATACTGACCAAGAAACGCAGTGAAAAATGAATTATTCAGGTTTGGTTTGGTGATGTTAAAAATTCGTGATTCAGGAATAATTCAGATATAATTTGAAAATAATTCAGAATTATCCGGATCAAATATAAGGAATCAAGAAAATAAAACAAAAAATAAATCTGGGAAAACTTTAGAAAAAATTATTAAAATTTGAGAAAAATTGTAAAATTCGTGAATAATTCAATCAAAGTTCGGTCAACTGAATAATTCGGCGTTCGGTTCAGTATCACAAAAAAACGAATTATTCGCAAATCTTTTGAGTATACCAGATAGGGCAAGTATTAGCCATTCAGTTAGGATGTAAATTGGTGGGTCTTTCAATGACTTATTTAGAAGTACCTTTGCACTGAAAAAAATTATTATTGTCTAGTGGGAACTTGTTATTGAGGAAATAAAAAAAAAAAAAAAAAAGTTACAAATTTGGAGAGATAAGTTATTCACTTTAGGCGGCAAGTTACCTTTTTAAATTCGGTAGTTTCAGCTGTACCATTGTATGTATTAGTTATTACTGTATACGATGCTTATTAAAGTTAGAACTAGAATTGATAAGTTAAGAAGAAGACAGTTTTTGTGTAGTTCTGTAAGGAAAAAACACTTTCTTATAAGTTGAAATAAGATTTGTAGATTTAAGGTGTACTGTACTTGCACAACATGAACAGGTCTCTGTTGGCCAAATAGTTGGTTAGATTCTATAATGATATGTGTACAGATATATATATGGTCTTGTTTAGAAATTTTGAGGGAAACTCATAATCGCTGCCTCATCAATGAGGTATTGTTTAGAAATTATTTGATGTTTGCTTTACTAATTCATCAGAATTGTATTTTGCGTTGGTTCTTCTGATCACTTGAATTTGCTTGTCAATCTTTGAAATTAGGTTCTTCTTGCAGATGCTGGCACAGCCAAATCCAGTCTTGGTTTGAGATCTGTGAAAGGCCAATTTGTTGAATTTCAAGTTAGTGATCTTGGGGTTTTGATATTTCAACGTATTTAATTATTTAATATGTATTCTACCTAGTTAGACCCTGGTTTACTATCAAGCATTCAAAAAGCGGAGGGCGTGAGACCATGTGAAATTAAGCTAAATTGACAATGATTTGTATTGTTATGGGCCTTCGGACATAGCTGGGGATGAACTTTAATTGTTATGGGCGTTGGATTTTTGGACCGGGAACTGAAAGGAATCAAATAAAAGAAACTGGGCTAGGCTTTTTTGGGCTCCATCAAGAAAAAAAAGTAGTATAAATAGAAGTTGGGCTCTGACTCTGCTTGTGAATTTTAATTTTTTTTTTATAGTTATGAGAATCACAATGTGTAAATAAATTAGGTAGAAGTCAAAGGCGGCATCGCATGGTTTATAAACTTGTGAATTGAATATTTGTATATGTTTTGTACTGATATAATTAGACTAGACTATATAATGAGACTAAATACAAGGACATCAAATCGAAGTACTTGGAAGTCTTAAGTGATCTCTTTGGTGGTACAGTCTTATGTGCAACAACTGGAAGCAGTTGATTCTGCAAAAAAATAATATGATAATGTTTTTTAAAAACAAAAAAAAAAAAAAGTAGATCAACCAATATGTTTCAATGTTTCTACACTTCCAAGGAAAAAAACTTTCTGCACTTCAAGGAAAAGAAATTGAAACAAATTATGACAGCAGTCTGTTTCGTTTTGTGGAGGGATCATGTAGAAGGATTTTTACAGTAGATAGCAAACCGCATTGAATAACTTAGTGTGAAAAAAAAAAAGATTTTGAAAGCGATTGGTGGGTTGTTCTCTTAATGGTAGTATACATGCATGATAACATCATATCTGGTACAAGTACAATTGATGTTGGAATTTGAAAGGGGGCCTCTATTTGTATTAAGAATATATTAAGAGATACTATACAAATCCAGTTTAACTTGAAATTTTTTTTTAGGGACATGTATACTATAAAATCAATTGGTTAGAAATTACTAGAGATAGATTTTACTTGGCAACGATGCCAAATGGGAAGAGGCTGGTGAATTCTAGAACGTTTTAGCTTAAAAAAATAAAATTTTATTTGTTTCGAAATTCTTTTCATTTGTACCTACCATCACAAAATGATTAAACAATTATACAAACTGAAATTATGTATCGGTCAACCATTAATTGCACTAATCAGCCATGCACTAAACCGTTTGACAAAAGTTCTATTTGTTCGATATTAATTTTTTTACTCGCCTCTAATTTAATTTGTCAAAATTGATGAGAAGATATTCGTTGATAGCAACTGGTTTTTACCATTAGTTCCCTCGCAAATTCCATTGTGATAACTTTGCAAAAGATAATTATATATATTTGGTGAGTAAAAAAGTTAATTTCTCTATCTGGACTTCTTACAAATTATTAGGGCAAATTCTTCCATGGACCCAAGGACCTATTTGTAAAATGAACATATCTTTATTTTCAAAGTTCAAACAGTCGATCCGAACCATTTATCTTGTTCTCCATATTAATATGTGCTTGGAGACCAAATTTTACATTTTTCTGAATTTTTTTACTATTTATTAAGATGGGTACAAAAAATATCAAATTCAGACCATTGAATTTTGTACCATCTTAATAAATAGTAAAAAAATTTAGAAAAATGTAAAATTTGGTCTCCAAGCACATATTAATATGGAGAACAAGATAAACGGTTCGGATTGACTGTTTGAATTTTGAAAATAAAGATATATTCATTTTACAAATAGGTTCTTGGGTCCATGGAAGCATCACTCAATTATTAGATATTATCGTATATTGGCATAGGAGTAGGTGCGATGGTCATCGGACCTACTTTTAGGTTCAACTAGCTCTTAAACCGTACGATTAGTATTAAAATTTGTGTGCACGGAAATTGAAACAAATCTGTATGGATTTTAATGTAATTAGCATTGGACCTACTCTGAATTCCTTACAAATTATTAGATATTATCGTATATTGGCAGCTATTGACTATTGACTACAAATTTCCAAGAAAGTGCTTGCCAGCTGCCGCGCGTTATCACGATTTCACAACCACTTAATTAGGATACTAATATTGCCGGCATCTGCTGTTCACCCATCCCGATATTAATATTTTATTTGATAGAAATGCCCCTTAAGCATCTATTACCTAGGACATTTCCATCAAAGAGCTTTACTCATGTTGTAGCTTCCAAAATCCAAAACAAACCATTAACCACAATATTGCTTGTTGAGTTCACATCCACGAGATCAAACCAAAACATTTTCCAACAACTATACAGATATACCCAGTTAATATCACAACGAAAGACGACTTCCTCATCGAGAACTCTAGTTGCAAATGAGTACCCCTGATGGAATTTTGTCCATAGACATCAACAATAGCTTGGTACATAAAATCAAGAAAAATCTCAGTCTTTTACATGGAGATTCAATGGCAGCGAAGAAGTACACTATTTTTCGAGTTCCTGCGCATATTCGGCAGAAGAACAAGGAGCTATACGAGCCAAGGATGGTTTCGATAGGGCCATACTACAACGGCTATACTTCTCTTCATGCTATGGAGAAGAACAAATGGCTTTATCTCCAAGATTACCTCTCTCGAAACCCCAGAAACAGCCTTGAGCACTCCATTAGTGAATTAAGGGAATTGGAATTCAAGGCACGTAGATGTTATTTTGATAAAGTGAAGCTTAAGAGTGATAAATTTCTCATGATGATGCTCCTCGATGGGTGCTTCATTATCGAATTCCTGATCAAATGGTATTCCCGTGTTACAGATACTATATTGAATGTGCGTTGGGCTTTACCGATCATACGGAGCGACCTTCTCCTGCTGGAAAATCAGATTCCTTTCTTTGTGATTCAGAAATTGTTTGGCCTCCTCAACTACTCTGGTCCTGTTCCAGCTGAAGAAAATACTCCAGTTTTTCCCAGAATAGCAACACCTCTTGTTGAAATGCTTTTAGAGTACTTATCAGAAAGGAAAAGGCATGTTGATTTTGCATTCATCGAGATTAAACACATTTTACATCTATACCACTACTGTTACATGCCCGAACTGAGACCTAACACAGAGTTGACTAATGAAAGATTTCCTCGAACAATTCCATCTGCTACTGAGCTCAAAGAAGCCGGCATAACCTTTAAATCCAAAAAATCCGAAAATATTTTTGATATCAAGTTTCAAAATGGCACCCTTGAGATACCCTTTATCTCTATAGAAGAGACTCGGAGATCCCGCCTGTTGAACCTCGTGTCCTTTGAACAGTGCGATGGTGAACTCAACATGAATCTGACAAGCTACGCGTGCTTCATGGGCAGCCTATTTAAAGATTCAAGAGATGTCACCCTGCTTCAAAAGAAGGGAATTGTGGACAATCTACTAGCGACAAATGATGAACTGGTTTCCTTTTTCAACTGGCTAACCGAGTGCTCCTATTTGGACTACGATACACACTACCTCAGGGAACTGTTTAGAGATGTGAATATGTATTACAATTCTAATTGGCATAGGTGGAAGGCAACCCTCAAGAGAGATTATTTCAGTAATCCATGGTCAATTATATCATTTGCAGCAGCATTTGCTCTTTTGGTACTCACTGTCCTACAGACTTTGTATACCATACTTTCTTACTACCACCGTAAAAATTAGATGTTGCGTGTTTGTGAGCTTATCGAATTAGTAAACCATTAAAAGTGAGGATTTTGATTCTTGTTTTTGGTGTTGCAAAGTTGATAGTTATGTACTTGTCACGAACCGTGATTGATTGTGTAATTTGTAGTTAATGTGGTTGATTTTGTGTAATGTGCTTCATTCGTGTAGTTTCAATGATGGATATGCAGTTTGTACTTTGTAGTTAGTTTTCATATCTTGTGACTTTTATTAGTATATCCTGCACCGAAACATTTACATTTCCACATATCAACTGATTACTTTTTTTGTAAGGTAGCCACAAATTGTCACTAGCAATGTATTAATAAAAAACAGTTTATTTACAAAGTTTTTTGGTTGCCTATTTTACTGCCAAATACTATACCAGAGATACGCAGGCTAGCAAACAGAGTCTCTAAGACGATGCAATATGCACCCGTGAATTGTAATCCCTTACAAGGGCTACACTACATGCGTCATGACATAACATCCAAGACCGTACGTATCATGAATTAACTGGTACATGAGTTGACTTTTGTTAGAAATGAATCTCCTATTCCTTTCTCGCCATAGAACTCAAGCGCCTAGGTCGTATTCCAGAGATGTTGTTGACCTCTTGTTCAAGTGCTAGAGATGTCACGGGCCCTTCTCTTGACAAAGTTGAAATGCACAACAATCCCCATCTAGATCCTTGTTGCATATTCACACACCCACATAAATATAATCATTTGTCTCTAGGGACCTCGAGTTGCATAGTTGATAGCCTGGTTGTATCATGCATCCCCTTATTAACCAGATCTGCTGTGTCAGGATTATGTTTTCTAGGATTCATATCTGCTGAGATCCTAAAAGGTGAACAGTAACTCTAAAATTCCTGCTTTTTCCACTACTACAAAAAAACAGTTTGTACACGGACTTTAACTGGAGAGCTACATGGATTTGGAATCGTGTGCGATACTGGAGTGTAGGAAAGTCCACCATTTACACACGGATAATTTATACGTGTACGATTACACTAATCCTACACGGATTTTTTACTCAAGATCCGTGTAGCTAGGGTATGGAGCTACACAGTTTTTTAATAAAAAACCGTGTAGGCCGGAAGACGGTTTTTTAACAAAAAACCGTGTATGAAACATCTTCCTACATGATTTTTTTATTAAAAAACCGTGTAGCTCCATACCCTAGCTACACGGATCTTGAGTAAAAAATCCGTGTAGGAAGATCATAAATCAATTTTTATTTTTAACACATCCTACACGGATTTCTTCAAATATCCGTGTACGATTTTTTTTTTTTTTTTTTTTGTATTTTTTTTCTGTTTTTGGCTAGCTTTCACTTTTGCTAGCCATTATATATAATATCAGAATGTTTTTTTAACCCAAAACAGATAGAAATTGCCAAAACAACATAACAATTCAAATTTAATAATTACACAAATTAATTTATACGAATCCATATTGTGGAGTACAAAATTGGGAAATAAACCACCTTGCCCACATTCCTCTCACTTCGTCGACTTGCTCGGGTGATTAAGCGGCTTGTCTCCGGTTATACTACAATTATAATTTGAGTTAGTAACAAGAGAGGTACCTTAGAGGCAGTTGGATTCTATGTAAATTACCAAAAGTCTACAAACAAAATTAGAGGAGGAAGAAGTGAACTGACAAAAGAAAGAGAGAGAGGCAGCAATGGAGGTGCACACACCACCTAAACCCTGACAAAAGAAAGAGAGAGAGACAAAAGAGAAGAGAGAAGAGAAAGCGCGGCGGACTAGAGGTGGGGGTTTTGAACTCGGACTTGGAAGAATTTCAAAATCAGAGGAAGAAGAAGTGAACTGGGGACTTAGAAAATTTTGGAAGACATAATCTAGTTTTGAACTGCTACAAAGATTCCTACACGGATTTTTATTACAAATTCGTGTGCACTAGGTATCCTACACGGATATTTAAGTACATATCCGTGTAGCTCTCCTCTTTTCCTACACGGTTATTTAATTATATATCCGTGTAGGAAGATAAATAGCTACACGGATATTTAATTTATTATCCGTGTAGGATTAACTTTTCTACACGGATTTCTGCTCAAAATCCTTGTAGAATCTGAAGGGTTTAGGGTTTAGTTAGGGTAGTTCAAACGTCGCGCGGGAGTTCAAACACTCTTCTCCCTTAATTCTATTTAATCACCGGTGATTTTAGTGAAAAATCGCACTGCACAGAATTTGCCTCCTAGCGTTAACCAGAATTTTACAATCAGAAAAAAAAAACGAAATGGAGAGTCCTCCTAGCGTTAACCAGAATTTGCCCACATTGCAAAATCCTCCATCTGAAAATCCTACAGCCGAAGACCCCCAAGATGATCCCAACTGGGCTCCCATAATTCCTCCACCGCTTCCTATTCCCGCTGGTTACCCTCCTCTCGTTGGTCCATCCGAAACCTTCCAGTTCTCTGATCCACATCCAGACATAGTTGAGTGGAGTCATTTAGCCCCGCCCCCCGTAATTGAATTAACATCATCCCCCGATGAATCTGATCACTACTAGTTCTCTGATGATGAGCCTTACGGTCCAGAAGGTCCTATGGATGATGAGGATGTTTGGTTATTTTTGAGAAGAAGCAAGAGAATTTGAGACAATGTAAACAAGGATGGAGGCAAGAGAATCAACCACTTTCCTAAGAAAAAAAAGGCGCGGCAATTAGTTGGAAATGTTTTGTATTTTGTTGGTTTTATATTTTGTATTTTCATTTTAGTTATATATCTAGATAGTTTTTTTTCTTCTGTGATATCTAGCTAGTTTTTTTTTTTTTAATTTCTGTGATGTATGGTGTATGTTATTTTAATATTTTCTATTTCTGTGATGTATGGTTTTATATTCAAATTTCTGTTTATATTTATATTTTTGAATAATCTAACTAGCTAATGTTATCTTTAAATATAAAAATAATAACAAAATATGAAATTGAAAAAAATAATTTGAACTGCTACAAAGATTCCTACACGGATTTTTATTACAAATCTGTGTGCAATAGGTATCCTACACGGATATTTAAGTACATATCCGTGTAGCTCTCCTCTTTTCCTACACGATTTTTATTAAATATCCGTGTAGGACTTTCAACACGGATATTTACGTAACTATCCGTGTAGGAAAACATCGGTACAACTTCTTAGGAGGGACAGGCATATTTATTTCAAAGCATTTTTTGCCCTATGTAATTAATTACAAATTTAATATTGAATATACCGAAAATAAACACAGAAAAACGAAGAGTCACCTTAACCACTATATATCTTTGGAATCGGTTCCTCTTAAACCTATCTTAATTTCTCTAAGTGAAAAAATGTCACATGTCGAGGAAGAACAACCTGTTGAGGCACTACCACCAGTTCCAGAGGACTTCATGCCAGTGCTTTGGATCCCACCCGGTTACGAACGACCACCACCCGGTTATCCCAGAAGTTGGCCATGGCCACCATGGCCAACTCGCCCACGTCGCAGCCCCAGGGACCATCCGCCACCGAAGCGCTACATTTGTCGGACAAAGAAAAAATCTGTTGTTTAGAGTTTCTTTTTTTGTTATTGTAGGAGTTTCTTTTTTTTGTTTTATTATATCAATTTTTGGGTAACTTTTGTAATATATATATTAGTAGTAATATATGAAAGTTTACTTGTTTCCATTTTTGTTCTTCTGTATTTATTTTCTGTATTAATTGTACAATTTTAAATTTGTTAATATTTAATATTTCTAACACAGTGATGAATATTTTTATTTGTAAAATAGTGTACAAGAATGAATACATAAATTATAAAGAAATTAATATTTATAAAGTTCATATCTAAATGAATAAATTTCTTAATTTATAAGAATGAATATTTAAAGAGCTTCATAGCAATGAAAACATGTTCATTTTTATATTTAAATAATAACAAAATATGAAATTGAAAGTATATTATATTTAAAAAAATAAAAATAGGGAATCCTACACGGATATTTAACTATATATCCGTGTAGGAATATGAAATAATATAATAAAATATTTGGGTAACATTTAATAAAACTTCACATCCGTGGGCTATCCTACACGGATATTTAATTGAATATCCGTGTAGGAAGATGAAGAATCACCCTTCCTACACGGATTTGTAACTGCAAATCCGTGTAGCTCTCTCACTATTCCTACACGGATATTTAATGAAATATTCGTGTATAAAAGCTTAATTTCCACACGGACACTGATTTTTAAGTTAATATTCGTGTAGGATTCCTAGAACATTGGAAAAATCTTATTTCATACACGTTTTTTTATAAAATTGAGAAAATCCGTGTATAAGGTATAGTGTAGGAAGACGTTTTTTGTAGTAGTGTTCACATCTGACCATCCAATAATTTTGTGCACGTATCTAAAAGCAGCTGATTTTTCCTTGCACGAATCTCGAAACAATTGAATGGTTGGATTTGAAAAAGCAGGGATCGCAGGGCACTGTTGATTAGTTTAGAATCGCAGCAGATGCGGATCCTGTTTTCTAGCATTAATCATATGAAGATGTTGACCTTCATTGTAGCTAGTAATTTCCATAGGGAACTATGGTATGGGCTTAGGACCCCTTTATGGTGCATCAGTCTATATGCAGAGGTGCACGTGAAACCTCCTTTTGTTGTCCATCTCCACACATCATCCCGTTATCCCACTGCACAGAAGTCGTGCAGAAAGGTAGGAAGTGTTCCAGTTCCTGATAAAGAAGGACTTGCTTGCATTTCCCCCACGATATTTGCAACAACTTTTGTACCGTGCAATCATCTAATTGTCGATGGCCAAATGATGTCTGGGTTATCTCCTGCTGCCCATATCCATTTTAGCAGTAGTGCATCGTTCTGATGCCTCAAACAAATGATTCCCAGACCTCTATTGATTTTTAATGCACACACTTTCTTCCATAGAAGGAAATATCGGAATCGGAATCAGAATTGGAATCAAGAATCAGTCTTTTGACTATAAAATCAGAATCAGATGAATTGGTCAGAATTGGCCGAATTGGATCAGAAACTCGAGACTTTTTTGCCAGAAGATCGTTTTATAGTAAAAAATTCAAAAAAAGTTGATAAAAAAAGTTGTCAACAATTTTTGTTTGGATAAATGATTACAATTTCTGCTTGTCATCAATAATTTGTCAACAATAAATAAAAAAAAAGCAACAGAATGCTCAATCTGTGATTCAATGGATTGAATATAATACAAATTATAACATATATACATATAGTTATATTTTCTAGTAACTAAATGTTGTATGGTGTGGTGTTATTTATATTGGATGTTATTCAAAACTTCTCAAGTTCGAATCACGCGCAACATGTATGGAAAAAAAAATTTGATTGGCTCAATCAGTGCATTTTGGCCAAATTTCAAAGGAATCTTACTGTTTTAGCCGAAATTTGAATGAAATCGGACTGTTTCGGTCGAAACATGACTAGATTTGGACCGTTTCAGCCAAAATTTGATTGAAATCAATACATACCATGTAGTTCGGCTTGAAATCAAATTGGTGTAGTCCAATTTCAGTCTGAATTGGCCGATTCTATGTCAAAATGGTCCATTCTGTGCCGAAACAACCAATTTCGAACCGAAACGGCCACTTTTTTCCTTCTATTCTCTCCTAATTCACCAGATAATTGATACCCCTACATGTGACATGTCGCAAATTTCTACTGATAATTAGAGATGTCAATGAAACCCTTTTAGCCATTTATCCTATCCGTATATTAGATAAAGCCGGTTTAGGTAAGAACTTCTTCTGTTAATAGGTATAACTATGTGTAAGAAAAAAAATTGATGAATAAAAGTTGTTTCATGCTCAGTACCTAATTAGACAAAAAAAATTGTTAGCTTATGGATAAGGGTATGGATACAAATTATTTCATGCTCAGTACCTTATTGTCTAATTGATATGCATATAATTTATTATTTATTCATATAATTTTTATATATATATATATATTTTTAATGAGGCTATGGGACCATGTATAGTTCATATCGGTCCTTATTATGAATGTATATTTTCATTTCAAAAACCATGTTCACAATGACGAGTAGCATTGAAAAATCAGGCAATGTAGTCTTGGTAGCTTAATTATCAGCGATTGAGTATGGTGCAATATTGGCGTAATTTGCGATTGCCTTTCATTAAAAGAGGCTCCACAACTCGAGAGTAGAAATGATAACTCAGGCAATCTAGTGTTTCACCATAAATTTCTAAATAAATTGGAAGAAGTAATATATATATATAGAGAGAGAGGAGTCCGGTTAGTATGACATCAGTGTCATATGACACTAATTTCAAAATTAATTAGATATAACTCAAACGACTAATTCAAACCGATTTATTTTATGAGTGATGTATTTACATGCAATTTTTTTTTATATTTTCGAATTATTTTAGTATCAAATCAAGCGGTAAAAAATATTGAAAAATGAATGCATTAAAATTAACTTAAAAACTCACACATTTGACCTCTTGATTTGATACTAAATAAATTCGAAAATTATTAAACTTGCATGTAACTCACAATTAATGAAGTAGATCGGTTTAAATGATTTGGATTCACAATTAGAAGTTGATTCGGTAAATTTTGAAATTTATGTTATATATACTGAAATGACACTGATGTCATACTAGCTGGATTCTATACTGAGAGATGTACTATTATACATTACAATATATTGAGCCTTCATACATTGCATTTTAAACCATTGATTTCGCTTCAGGATCGTGCTGATTCTGATGAGATCAATTCAAATTGTAATTCCTTCGAAGTGCTGGCCTCGATATTAGTGCCGTCGTCTTTTTTGCTGTTTTAATGTTTTTCCAAAATAATCCGAGATCTAACTTCGAGGACGTTTATTTTTCCACCGACATTAATATTTTTATTGATAGGAAATTGCTAGGAAACTACGCGCTTTTCCAAGTGAATTGCTAGGAAACTTCTTGTCCATGTTCTAGGATCTACATGTGCCAATAATGGTTTCGATTGGTCTGTACAACTTGAACAATGCTTTCCGAGATTTGAAAAGGCGCAAATTGTGTTATCCCCATGACAACCTCTCTCTGGCAATACGAGAAACAACTTCGATAAAGTAACAAAAATATTCTTAGAGCTTTATAATCGAAAACAAAATGTTATTATAAATCGTCAAATAAGTAAAAAAGTTGGATGGACACTTTGTTCGATGGACTCCGTTAAGAGTCGAGATGTTATTGCTTCTTATGTGGCTGCACAGTGCAAACTACAAAGATACATAGCGAAGGAAATTTGTTACGTCACGGAACATCATGTCATGTTAACGTCACGTCACGTCATGTCATGTGTGTCGATTACATGACGTGACTCGCGTGTCGCGTGACGTGATTATTGGCGTGACGTGACCACATTCGAGCAAAAATTACACGTCACGCGAACTAGTCACGTCACATCACGTCACGGTATGAAACATAGAGTATCCAAATTTTTTAGTATGTATAGAGTATTCAGATTTTTCTTTTAGTGTAGATTCGTGATACTTATACCCATGTAGTACTGATTTTTATTTTCTCTAGTTTAGTCTAATGAATGTTTCTAATTTAAATTTTAAAGTAATGTCGGATGCCCAACAGTCTTTCTTAAAAACAAATCTTTGCAACATTATTTACTTATTTTAGATTTTTTTTCATATTTTTCATATATTTTTTTCTAAATTTTCAACAATTTAAATTAAAATATAAAAAATTGACGTAACTAATTTACGTCACGTCACGTGTGATTGCGTCACGTTTGGTCACGACGTAACTACGCGTGACGTGACCATCCGCTACTATTTTAGTCACGTTACGTCATGTCACGTGATCAAATCACGGCGTGTCATGTATTTCATTCTCTAAAGATACATAGTAGTGGAAATTTGGTTGGGTTTTGCATTGGTTGAGTTGCTCATATATATATATATAGTCATATGGCCGATCAAATTGTACCAAATTTGATTCCTTCTGCGTTGTCATGCACGTGAAATCATTGACAATTCACGATAATCGAAGAAGGAGGATACTCTACTAACTAGTATTTTTTAGAGCTGTTTCTCAGTTGACTTCATTGATCAAGGCCGGTTGACTTTTTCTTACGGCAAGTTGCACTCCATTTCTTTTTTCCTTTTCAGTAGTTCAACTCCCTAAATATGTGGGAAATAAATCTTCTTTTATTCCAATGGAATAACTGGACACTGTTATTCCGATTCAAATTGATCTTCTTTCAGTAGTTCAACTCCCTACGTTATTGATATTCGTGTTTGAAAAATATTTTACAATGGAATTCGCACATGAAAAATTTTGAACGGTTGAGATAAAAAAATAGTCCTGTTGTTCCATTGGAATAACAACAGATTTATTTCTGAATATGTGCGGTTATATTTTGCTTAAATTTTAATTAAGCAATAAACATGTTTTTATCTGTAGGAAGAATTGCCTTGTCATTTTAAGACTTTCATGAATCAAGAGTTTTCATTGGCTTTAGAAATGTGAAAATTTAATATCAGACACTCGAGATTCAGGATATGCCTACTTGAAGTTTCTTCGTTAAAAGTCATCTTTTCGGTGAAGATATCACATCTCTTATCTTATCCCTCACCCTAGCTCCACTTGTTAAGATTTATTTCTCTCAGAAAAAAAAAAAATATGTACAACCTACATGGAAGATGTTCTTTAGAAATAACTTAGAAAAATGAGAGAGAGATGCATTATAATAGAAAGAGACATATCGATGACGTGGAAAAAATTGAATTTCTTTCATCACACATGGATCATATATAGTAAAACTATGTAAAATTATTGGAATGTCTCATATATGCCCGTCGGAAAATGCGTCTCGAAATTTTGAAAATGCCATACAACATTAATACACAGTTTTTAATACAAAACCGTGTACATATTTTTGTTTTACTAAAAACGTGTATGAATATTGGAGCACATTTATACATGGTTGTAAACAGTAAAACTATGTATCACGTGTAAAAATTTTCTTTGCAAACTTTCGAAATAATATTTTCTTATTTTAGATACAGATTTAATGAATTTTTTTGAACAAACGTATATCATATGTATTGTATGTTTTGTATTTATGTACTAGTGAATCTCCAACCAAACAAGGTGACGTTAATCTGTTTTGACATCTCAGGTTTTTTTAACTTTAATATAAAAGAACCCCTACGAATTAGTTAAATATTTGTCAATTAATTTAATCTGTTTTGACACCAGTTTTGCCTCAAATTGGAGGTTGAAATCTCCAAGAACCTTGAATTTACTACAATTTGATACATCCATCCCCGAAGGCCTACATGGAAGAAGATTTTTTGTTATTAGGAAGAAAAAATTTCTCAGGAATGCAAAATGGGTAGCATTTTCTACCTAGAACGAAATAATAACATCCGCTGTAGAATTGCTTGCCAGTCTGTCTAGTTGCAAAATTGCAATTTACCTAAAAATGTGTGATGGTTTGAGCTTTATCATTGTCTCCAAGTATCGATATTTCATGGCCCGGAATATTTTTTGATCAATGTACAACTATAATATAATATAGCAAATACATCAAAGAACGGGTAATAGATTAACAGCTCAGTGAATTGTGGATCTTGCCTTCTAAGTCTGAGATTCTTCATCTTGGGGGAGTGAACACTGACACTGACACAGTTCTCTTTTAAGAACAATGTATGTTAATTATATATAGACACGGTTCTGTAACCATGTATAATCTATCGACACTGTATGCAGACACGGTTGAGGATCGAACACCGCATCATTGAACTGTTTTAACCGGATATTATCGTGTTATATGTAGTAGTGACGAATCGTAAACCTTTGAATGCAACTCCAAAATTTCCATTCTACTTTAGTAGAATAAATCGAACTCGCCCGTTAATTACGACCATATATATATATGTAGCCCAGTAGTTATTTAAGCCTGTTGGTGGTGCACTTGACAAGATGAAGATCCGAATTCAATTGCAACCTTTGATGATTCAATAGAGTTCAATAGAGAAACCAGACTTTTAAGTTATAGGATCAAATTAATGTGAATAGAGATTGATAATATAAAATTTTCACACTGCGAATGGAGTCAATATTTTCATATTTATAGTATTTTACTTTAAACTATATAGAAAATTATCTATAACTACAAAAATTCTCAAATTAAATGGTTGTCAATTGACCACATTTTTTGAATGTAGTTCTGCCTCTAAGTACATTGTTCTCCAGTCTGTGAAAAAAACTAAACTGCTAGAGTGCGCTGTATTCAGCCCTCTTGAACTGTACAATCGATATCTCATCCCTCATATGTGTCATGATACAATCATGTTGGCAAATATACCTACAAATCAACCGGAAAATTAACCAATTGAAAAAGAAATTAGAAGGAATAATAAACTAATAAAAAAAATTACTAACTTTTAATCATCAAATTGACTCAATATTATGATAAACTCTAATTTTGATAAATATAAAAAATATTCATCGTGGCTGAATTATTTACCTGAAAAACAAAGGATTGGAGACTCAGATCAGGAGGCTCAAGAGAGAGGCCTCAGCACATAAATAAAAAGATGGCCCGTTATGTATCAATACGACTCTTGAACAGCAACAGTTTGTGGCGGTTCATAGGCGGTAATGGTTGTAACTCACGACGGATAACAATGAATCGTCACGGTTTAGCTCGATTGTTGGCTCTGCGTGAGTGGTAGTTATTCTGTTCAGCACAAAAATCTTCTAGTATTTATATCTACGAAGATTGACGCGGAATCAAGTACAGAAACTAAGAAAGAAAGATCATATAATTAGTAGAGACCATAATACAACCTTCCATAATTTTAGCTATGTGAATAGAGGGAGGGGTCGGAGTGTGGGATTCATATAATTATTTATTTCTAAAAGGGTAATATAACCTCCATTTTTTTGTAAATAACATATTTCTCCCTCTAGACTTTATATAATATTATATTTGCCCTTCTAAATTTATAAAACAGGTAAATATACCCAATTTATTATTCTTTTTATATTAAAAACATTTTAAATTGATAGATAAACTTTATATATTGTTTATTAAAAATAATAAAAATATGTATCATAAGAGAAATGTTCCGCCTTCTATTTGGCTAGTTGTCATGAGAACAAAAATTTAATTTTTTTTTTCTTGGTTGCACACACAAGTGTATGACTAAATATCATTGTATACTTATTACAAATAGATAAATAAACCATTTTCAATCATAAACTATTTGAAGACTGAATATGTTTCTTATAGCATAGCTTACATATTATTTTTTATGAAGGACAATATGAGAACTTTATAAATTTTAGGAGTTTTAAATTTACAAGGATAAATATGATTTTAAGAAATTTATAGAGACAAATACGTAATTTCGATATTTTTAAAGGTCATACATGAAATTCCCCTTTTAATAAATTTTCTGATCAGAAATAACGAGAGTCTTAACTTAATTTTTTTAATACTATGAATACAAAAATTGGACGGATTCCTAAGCATATGTCAAGCACATGGTGCACATGCAGTGATCAGATCGATGCCAAAATGGAAGTGTCCTGTTGACTCGTTAAATACTAACGGTATTTAAATAATGCACAAATATGGGATCGAGTAATATAAAAGATGTACAAATTTTTCAATTATTTTTTGAGAAAGACTAAAGCTCAATCTTTTAGTTATATATTAATATTCACGATAAGAAAGCTGTACAAATAGTTTACTTCATTTTTTATTTTCTCTTTTTAAAATGAGGTCAAAAACTCGCCTATTTTATATAAAAACAGCTGTCATTATTATAAAGGCACTTCCATCCTTCATGAATAACTGAAGATTCATATTATAAAACATTGGCTCCTAAAGTTTGGTCGCAATATCAGTTGGAATTATCTTCTCGCTAAGGAGCTCACATATTCCCCAAGCTGTAATTGTAAGTTATTTATTCTTGCCCTTATAATAATTTGCTTCCGCCGGTTTTGTTTCTTTAATTACCAATATTTTCGATTAGCTGTAGCTTTGCATTAAAAACATGGTTTTTGCTATATAAGCTCAGGTTTATATATGCATGGTATGTTGTACTTCGGTTTGTTTGTTGGATTAGCAAATACTCTTTTGGATTAGTTTCGATCTGCTGCTTTGCAATTAAAATCAGCAAAGTTATATGATTTTCATTCTTAAATGAATAATTATCAGAGATCCCTGAAGTACAATGAAGATTACTGTAAAAGATCTGTTCGGGGCTCAGCATTCTTTGGAAATGGAGTCCACAGAAACTATTGCCCACCTTAAAGCAAAACTGGAATTTCTGAGAGATTATCCACCCGATGAGCAACGCTTGATACATCATGGCAAACAATTGGAAGACCACAGGACATTGGCAGATGTTGGCATCCAAGAAGGATCCCAGCTAAATCTCGTGCTTAGGATTAGGGGTGGTGGTGGAGGAGAGTATGTTTTTCTTTCATTGTTTAATCTAAGTTACATGCATTCTTGAAACTTACAATGATATATGTACTGCATTTGAAAAAAAGGTGTATTAACTGTTACAATAGAAATAAAGTACATAGAAAATTAAATTAAGATAAAATTATATACATAAATTCCCTCGTGTGGTAAATTTAAAATTATTCAACTTAGTTGAAATGATCGATAGAGCACGTCAGATGACAATATATATTTGAATATAAAATAAAGTGTGTATATATAAATAAATATGACTAAGGTCTTGTTACTACCAGCTTGTTTTTACCTTCATTTTTGTGATTTTAATGTTCAAATAGTTAGTCTCAAGTGCTCCACATGCATATTCTCCATAATAAAATATATTTGGAGAACGAATTGTATATTTATATAGAATTATATTAATATTTTTTAAAATCAATGTTTTAACAATAAAAAAAAGTATTTTCAAAGATTCAAAAAATGTACTAAAAATTTCCAAATAGTAAAAAATTTAATCTCCAAGCTCATTTTAATATGAAAAAAAAGTTGAGCATTTCATCAAATCGACTATATGAACTAAGCCAATCTCTATACAGAGTGGCTAAGCTCATTTTAGATTATTTTACAACTTTTTTAGAATTTTAGAAAATCACTGTTTTTCAGTTTTTTATTTATTAATTTTTTATTTTTATTCAATAATTGCAATCGTAATTTTGGAGTACCAAAATTAAATGGGAGGAATTTCATGTGTCCCCCTCAAAAACCATGAAAATACGTATTCCCCCTCTAAAATTCATAATATCATATTTATTCTTTTAAAGTTAAAAGACTCCCAAATTTACCAAATTTACCAAATTTATTAATTTTTCTAATAAAAATCATTTAAAACTTTTAAATTACCTATTTTATCCTTTCTTCCACTTTTCTTCTTGGGGGAATTTCATGCCCCCCTCAAAAATCTTGAAATTACATATTTCCCCTCTAAAATTCATAATATCATATTTACCCATCTAAAATTCAAAAGCTCACATATCCACCAAATTTATTAATTTTTCCAATAAAACTCATTTTAAATTTATAAATTGCCCATTTTACCCTTTCTCCATCTTCTCCGTTTCTTCTTTCTCTTCGTTCCCAGAGATATCTATATCTGAAAACTCAAAACTCATTTTGTCAAAACTAGTTTTAGTCAAAATTTCATAAAATTAAAGATACAAGTACGTTCTCTATATATAGATGACACAATTCTCTAATTCTTGTTCTTTCTCGTTGCTTCTGCTATGCCAATTGATTATTGATCTCCGTACTCTAGCTTCTCAGTGTGATATTATTTATGTTCTAATGACATGCTAACAAGCATGCCTTTGTTCTCTCCAGTTCCTTCTAAAACTGCATCCTTCTCTTCAGTAAAGAATTTTATGAATTCGACGGGTCCCAGTAACAAAGTTACGCTTACATCTTTTAAACTAATCCCTGACTGCGCTTCTGCCCGCCTGCCCAAGAGCTCATCTCTTTCAATCAGAGCGTTGACAGAGTCAAAATCAAAACCTTCTCCCAAATAGAAATCTGGGATCGTGTCCTGTACCCTTTGGAACAATCTCGTCCTCGAGATTCAATCCTAGTTGGTTTCGCATAATTTGGGGGTTCCTCTCTACTTTGAGGTAATCAATTTTAAGAATAGACGCCTGTGACCATGAGATTGGCCTCTTGTTCTTGACTCACCACGGTAAGCCTACAGCTCTCAAGAACTCAGATTGGGAACAAAGAGAAAGAAGGAGAAAAGAGAGAAAAAGGCTAAAATGGGTAATTTAAAAATTTAAATGAGTTTTATTAGAAAAAATCAATAAATTGGATAAATTTGTGAATACGTAATTTCAAGGATTTTAAGGAGGATACATGAAATTCCCCCAATTAAATGTAAATTCAAGATCCTGATTTGTTATTTCTTTATGGATCTCAATGTTCTGCTTATAAACGCTTGAAGAATTGAAAGGATACGACAACTTGAAAAAAATGGCTTTTATAATGCTGATGCATTCAAATCTGGATGGAGAGAAGAGAATGGTAAAGTATTATTAGGTTTGTTGCTCCAGCTTTGTCAAGATGGTATTATTTCTGAAGGCAACATAAGAGACAAGGCATGGCTTGGGATCAAGAAAGGCATAAAAAAATCAACGAAGAGCAGTTTTGAAATTGATTTCTTGAAAGCCCGCTTGGATGATTACAAGCAATTGTATTCATTACTTGCAAATCCAAGTTCTCAGCTTTTCCGTTGGGATCGGGAAAACAAAATAATCCGCATTGCTTCAGCTTGGAGGGAGGTATGAACTGGTTCTCTATCATTCGTTCAGCTTCCCTTTTTAGTTCTTACATTATTATTTTCCTTTCTCTGACATATTTTTTTTTATTTTGAAACGGGGAAGTCTAGGAAATGATGTGAAAGCGCTAAAGATGGTAAATTTTTTTAAAAGGAAACTAATCCCCATTATTAATTTGCAGTATCGTCCTGAACTATCATTATTGTGCGGAGCATATATACCATACTTTGACACTTTGGAAAAGGTATGCTTGCTACTAAGTACCAGACGAAGTGTTTCGGAAACATCGACCAATATCGACATTGAGAAATCTGCTCTTCTAACCAGGCAAGAAATACTGTATTATTTTTATTGATACCTGATTTGCGCTACAACGTTCGATAGAAACAAAACATACATTTCTCTTAGATTAAATAATCAAACATAATCATTGGAGGAAATTAGCTGATCTCACTTATATTAAAATCTATGTAGTGCTTTGATACGTGTTTTGTCTAATATCATGTTGGTTTACCAACATGCATTTATCTATGTCATTGATTTGATATATCATATCAACAATCAATCCAATGCCAGTTGATACGACCATTAATTACTGTGCACATAACATTACATCTAATTATAGGAATTTTTTTTAAAAACCATAATTAAAAAAAAAACAATTTAGGAAACCAATATGATTACTTCATTTTTTGCAAAAGCCATAAGAACCGAGTTGCTAACTCGGTCCAAAATTTTATTTTTTTCACCGTGATTGAGTTGGCAACTCGACCCGGAAAAATTTTCAATTTTTTCCGCGAAAACTCTATGGGCATCTGTGCAACACGTAAACTTCCATAACTCAACCCAGTTCGGGACTGAGTTGGCAACTCAATCCCAAGCTTTTTATTTTTTATTTTTTTTATTTTAGAGCTTGCTTATAAAAACCCTTCTTTTTGGGAAATAGTTTAATAAAGGCTACCAAATCTCTCTCGAATGTTTTAATCAAGCTGAACCTAGATAACTATTCAGGTTACTAGTAAAAAAAAAACTAGTAACCTCAACAATTGTTACCAATCTGTCAATCTGTCTCTCATGCAATAGAAAGTCCACATAATATACCACAATTTGATCAATATCATTAGGTAACAATAAAGATAATTTTAACAACGAATTAGAACATTTATTCTTCACCTAATAATGCACCAATGCTATAATTTGAGCCCCTATGAACTTAGAATTTGTTTTAATCCTTAACTTATTCCTAGCTATCCAAACAGACTACAGCACAGCCCCTCTAAGTACTTCTACCAATAACCTATCTTTCAAAGGAATATCTTTATCAATAAGCCATAATTCATTAGTAGTTGTATAATCAAAAGGAAAATTGTTGAATTCAGTTATCTAATTCCAAATACTTCGAATAAAAGGACATTGCACAAACAAACGATCTACAGTCTTAGGTTCACCACAAAACACACAAGATACATCCCCTTACCATCATCTTGTACTCAAATGCACTCTAGTAAGTACTTCTTTTTCTTAACTAACCAAAGGAATATTTTAATATTAAAAAGAATTTTGACTTTTCACACAATATCGTAATCTCGATTTATAATTCCTCCAAACTCCAACCACTTATACAACAAATGGACCGTAAAACGACCTTGACCATCCCATCTCCAAAAAAGTCTATCCTTTCTATCCCTAGAAATATGCACAGTACCTAGCTGATCCGTCAATTTCATCCATTCATCCCTAAAATCCCCCACTAATTGTCTTAGAAAGTAACTTACTCTTCCAACCTTGCAATCATTTTTCTATTTTATCTATGAGCACATTCCAACACTCAATAGGTATAGTTTTTCAATGAAAAGGAACCCCCAAATAGGTAATTGGTAACTGAGAAACAGTATAGCCAAGGCAATTCGCTAATCTATTACTTTCCATTTCACTTATATTTATAGGAATCATCATACTTTTATGATAATTAATCCTAAGACCAGTCATGTTTTCAAAAACTAGAAAATAAGAGTTTTAAGGCTTCAACCATGTTATCTTTGGCTTCTAAAAACAAAAGGGTATAAATTTAAAATATCCCCAACCCCTTCAAAATTATCTAATCCTTTCAAATAGCCAGCCTGCTTAGCATTACTTAACTTCTTGACATAATCCTCTTTTACAACTAAAATTATCTAATCCTTGACATAATTCTTGACAAAATTATCTAATCCTTTTAAAGAGTCTGCTACAATATCAAATAAAAAAGAGGACAAAGGATTCCCTTGACATAATCCTCTTTTACAACTAAAATAGTCACCTAAGTAACTATTCACACTAATACAAGTTCGACTACCAAACAAAATCTTATAAATCCATCTTTGAAAAGTTTCCCCAAATCCTCTTGCTTTTAAAACTTCCAAAAAAAATTCCCAATTAATGAAGTCATAAGCCTTTTCAAGATCCAACCTATAAAGAAGACATTTTGTTTTCTTAACCCTAACCTGATGTAACACCTCCGTAGCAACAATAACATTATCCATTATATTTCTACCTTTTATGAAAGTTGTTTGTGTATCATCAATTAAAAAGTCCATAAACCTAGCTAACCTATTAGCCAATAACTTCGTAGTAAGCATAAAACTACAATTAATTAGGCTAATAGGCCTATAGTTAGAAATAGAAGGTGCTACTTCTTTCTTAGGGATTAGACATACATAAGCTAGGTTTAATTTAGAAATATCAAGATCATGAAAATAAAAGGAAGCAAAAAGTTTGTACAAATCTGATTTGACAAAATCCCAACAAGCTTGATAAAATGCAAAGGAAAGGCCATCTAGCCTTGGTGCTTTAGAAGCATTACAGTTAAATAAAGTAGTCTTAGTTTCCTCTAATGTAAATTTCTTTTCTAAATCTTGACGTTGAGAACCATCTAACATCTCTGCACCACTCCATAAACCCTCAGCTAAATTTAAATCCCTATCACAAGTGGATCCTAATAAACTTTTATAAAAACTAGTCACATGTTGTTTTAAAGCACTAGGATATGTTATAAGAATTCCTTCATGTTCTAAAGATAAAATAGTATTTTTTTTTTTCCTTTTCCTATTAGAAGCACAAACATGGAAAAACTTCGTCTTCACATCCCCTTCTAAAAACCATTGTAATCTAGCCCTAGTCTGCCAATACAACTCTTCATCACTCATAATTTCCTGAAACTTTACCTGACAATCAACCCATCTATCTAAATTCTCTCTCTCTAAGTGATTAGACTCATGCTTTTTCTCCAAAATCCCAATTTCATCCAAAAAACCTGCTTTGACACGTTTCTTATCCCCTAACAAATTCAATTAATAATATTGGAACGTACACAAGAACAAAAATTGAATTTCTTTTAAGCATGCCAAAGGTACAAAATATCGTTTATCGACATTTGATTTGATCACAACATAACTATTGCAAATTTCAATCGTATATATAAAACTACAGCTACATATAAGATAATAAGAAGCTCGATATATAGAAAATTAGTTCTTAACCCAAAAGGTATTGTTAGCTAGAGTAGAGATACAAGCAAAACCCCCACACAATGACAGCGCAAATCTGCTTCAGCAGATCCAATAACAGAGGGAACTCACAAGGACGGCGTACCAGAAAACACATTAACACAGGCCTTAATCTATAACCTGCTAGATTTTATATTTTTTTTATATCACTTTGTTTTTCCTTTTGTGCGGTTTTATTTCTTCAATAGGTTCACTGTGTGAGCATTTTTTTTTATATTTCTTTCCTGTTGTGGTTATACCACTTGTATAAACACTACCCTATATATGCAAATGAGCACCTGAACCTGATTTACTTCTCATAAAAACTCATAACACGGTCCCAAAGTTTTTTTTTAAGTGGTAAATGGGGTTTTACACGGGACCGAGTTATCAATTTGGCCCCATTTTTTTTTCCACGGGACAGTTGACAACACGGTCCATGGTCTTTTTCCAATTTTATGTGGCCGGGATACATAAAAACTGAAAAACATCTATGGATCGAGCTACCAACTCGGTTTGGTGGAAAAAAAAAATCCGGGCCAAATTGACAACTCGGCTCTTGTGGTTTTTCACAGTACTCATATTGGTTCTCTAAATTTCTTTTTTCTTAATTATGTTTTAAAAAAATGCTAATTATAGAGTTTCATGATCAAATTACATTATTGATAATTTATAACAAGTAATACTTTATTCAAGGAACATAATAACATATTATTCATAAATGTAAAAAATAATGCAATCATCTGCATGATTGACCTCTGGAGCATATCACAGAAAATAAAGACTTGCCCTTCCATCGTGTATAATTGAATCTTCAAATATAAAGCATTGGCTCCAAAATGATTGGAAAATCATTAGGAATTATCTACTTGATCATGATATGATGAACTCCTCAGTCACTTGACCGTAGAATCATAATTGGGTGAATCGGTAAAAATTAGCTGAATCAGATTGGAAACTCGAGTTTTTTTACCATAATTAAGTTATTTTATACTAAAAGCATAAAAAATGATAAAACATAATTTGTGAACAGTATATGTTTAGACAATGACAGCACTCAAATAATCCACTGATATAATATAACATGAATATTAAAAAACATTATAATGTTAATTTTAAATTAAAAAAACATAGAAAACACAAAATATTTACCAAATAGTAACTTTTTAACATTAGACACATTAAGATAAATATTAGGTCCTATATTATAATAACACAGGCCCAATATATGAGGCCCATTCCTTGAGATTTCTTAATGCGACCCATCTGTCAGAGTGGTCTTTCTCCCTCCCTCCTTCGCTTTGCTCAGTTTTTACATTAGAGCATCTCCATTAGTGATTGTTTTGAAGTTGCTAATTTTGAAGTTGCTAATCCTACGTGGCAAATTTTATTTGAATTGTTGGGATATGGATCAATTGCTAATAAAATAAATTTCCTTATAAAGAAAATGTTTTCTTTTGAACACGTTGGCAAAACTTCTAATTTTCATTTGTTGTCAAATAAAAAAAATATTGTTGTTGAGTTAAAAAAAAAAATAAAAAAAAATTGCTGGGATGGACGAGTTCAGAAATTAAAATTAACTTTAGTTTCTATTGTCTAATTGGCAGTAGTAATAAATTTTAATGAATTTGGGGGTTGGAGATGCACTTAGGTTGCTCGAACTACAAATTACAGATCCCGATTGAGGAAAAAAACTCAGAAACAGCCATCTAAGAGAGACTCGGTCTGGAATCAGTTGATTCAGCAGGTTTTAACACTGTTCAACCCAGTTTTTCGATGAAAACTCATAATCCGCATAACTCGGTTGAAAATTGGCTCGGTTTGGTCCGTTTATTGAAGAATTTATGAGACAGAGTTCCTGAGGAGATAAATGAAAGCTTTCTATTAATTGTTATTATTGTTCTGATTTTACAAGGTTCCTAATTTCTATATATACTAAAGGTTACAACGGTTCTATAATTTACCGTTGGAATGCTACAGTGTTACGGTTACTGTACATTTATTAACTATTCCTAATCTATTTGATCAGTGATGAATGCTGAGATCAATTCTTGTTTTCAACACTCCCCCTCAAGCTGGAAGTGTAGATATCATACAATCCTAGCTTGCTTGTAATATTATTGAATTGTTTCATCTCCAATCCCTTGGTAAAGATATCCGCTAATTGATCTTCGCTTTTGACAAAAGGTGTCTCTATTTCTTTGGCTTGAACTTTCTCTCTAATGAAATGGCAATCGACTTCTATGTGTTTAGTTCTCTCATGAAACACGGGGTTAGATGCAATATGTCGAGCCGAATTATTGTCGCAATACATCTTCATTGGTTGATCAAACTTGAACCCCATATCCTTGAGTAGTTGTTTGATCCATATTAGCTCGCTTGTGGTAGATGCCATGGCTCGATATTCCACTTCCGCACTAGATCGAGCCACAACACTTTGTTTCTTGCTTTTCCATGTGACTAAATTTCCGCCTACAAATGTGCAAAAACCGGTTGTAGATTTTCTATCAAAGCTACCGGCCCAATCTGCATCGGAATAGTCACATATTGTATTAGAATTATTATTCTTCATAATTATACCTTTTCCGGGATTTTGCTTTAAGTATCTCAAGATTCTATTTGCGGCTTCTAAATGAGGTGTTCTAGGCGAATGCATGAATTTACTAATTTGGCTCACCAAAAAAGAAATATCCGGTCGGGTTACCGTAAGATAGATTAATTTACCTACAAGTCTTTGAAAGTGGTTTATATCATTTAAGGGTTCACCGTCTTCGGTATTCAATTTATTTTTACTATCTATAGGTGTAGATATTGGCTTACACCCTAGTTTACCGGTTTCCTTTAGCAAATCTAAAGTATATTTCCTTTGTGAAATAAATAGGCCTTTGGTAGAAAAAGCTACTTCTATCCCTAAAAAATATTTTAAATATCCTAAATCTTTAATGTCAAATTTCTTTTTTAATTGAAATTTTATTTTTCTAATTTCTTCGAGGTTATTTCCGGTAATTATTAGGTCATCTACATATACCAACACAAGGATAATGTTTTTTCCTTCTTTCTTAGTGAACAACGAGTGATCGGCACTACTAGTTTCAAAATTACATAAATTTAAATATGAGCTAAGTTTTCCATACCATGCCCGAGGAGATTGCTTTAATCCATATATTGATTTATTCAACCTACAAACTAAATTAGATTTGTTTTCCAATTTATGGCCGGGTGGTACGGTCATATATACCTCTTCTTCAAGTGTTCCTTGAAGAAATGCATTATTTACATTCATTTGGTATAGGCTCCAATTATTGTTAACCGCAATAGAAAATAAAATTCTAACGGTATTCATTTTGGCCACCGGGGCAAAGGTTTCATTATAGTCAATACCGTAGGTTTGAGTATATCCTTTGGCAACTAATCTAGCTTTATACCGTTCTATGGTTCCGTCACTATTGTATTTAATTTTGTATACCCATTTACACCCTATGGTTTTCTTATTTTCCGGTAATTGTACAATTACCCATGTGTCATTTTTTTCTAAGGCACATAGTTCTTCTTTCATGGCTTTACACCATACCGGGTTGGTTATTGCCTCTTGATAGCTATTAGGTTCTACTTCCTCTTGAATAGAGGTAAGAAATCCATAGTAATCGGATGAAATATTTTCATATGATACAAAATTTTGTATAGGGTATTGCACCGTATTGGTTATGTAGTCCCTAAGTCTAGTGGATGGTATTGGTATCCTTGAGGTTCTTCTTAAAATGGTGGTTTCTTCTTCTTCATTATTGGTACCATTACCATCACTAGTATTATTACTATTATCGTTGTTATTGTCATAATTATTTATTTCTTCCACTTCACTATTAAGCTCAATGTCATTATTATTATCGGATATAAAATCTAAATCATCCAAAGGATAGATTATTGGCTTGGTATGGTTGTGTTCATGTATATTTTTGGTAATCTCACCTCTTTTAAAATAAGGTTCATTTTCCCAAAAAATTACATCTCTAGAGACAAACATTTTTTTATTAATTGAGTCATAACATTTATAATCTTTTTTATAAGGGGAATATCCTAAAAAAACAGCTTTGGTTGACATGTAATCAAATTTGTCCTTTCTTTTATTGTGAACAAAACAAACGCAACCAAAAACTCGTAAATAGTCAAGATTCTTTTTTCGTTTGTAATGTATTTCGGTTGGACTTTTATTTTTCAAGGTAGCACTTGGTAATCGATTAATTAGATGGGTGGCACAAAGAGTAGCATCCGACCAAAATATTTTTGGAACGTTATTTTGAAATAATAAAGCTCGAGTCATTTTCAATAAATGTCTATTTTTTCTCTCCGACACTCCATTTTGTTCGGGAGTATATATGCATGTTGTTTGGTGTATTATTCATTTTTCTTTAAAAAGAGTTGTAAATTTTTTATTTACAAATTCGGTTCCATTATCCGACCTAAATATTTTAAGTTTAGCATTAAATTGTGTTTCTATAAGACATAGAAATTCTTGAAAACAACTAAATACCTCATCTTTGGATTTAAGCAAATATAACCATATAGCTTTAGAAAAATCATCAATAAATGTAACAAAATATTTAAATCCATTATAAGAATTAATTGGGGTCGGACCCCATACATCGGAATGGACTAAATCAAATGATGCTTCACTTCTACTATTTGAAAGTGAGAAGGGAAGTCTCGTTTGTTTCGCCAATTTACAAATATCACAATTAATACAATTAGATTTTGGAAAGTCTAAAATGCTATTTAAGATCTTGTCGGATGGATGTCCAAGCCTTTTGTGCCATCTATCATAATCGATCGAACTTGCCAAAGCGCAAAAATTTAGTTCTTGTAAGTTCAAAAAATAATGTCCATTTTCGAGAAAACCTTCACCAATCTTCTCCCCGGTTACCCGGTCCTGAAATACAACATTTTTACATGAGAAAATAGCGTCGCAATTAAGTTCTTGTGTTAGTTTTCTAACCGAAAGTAGATTTATCGGAAAAGATTTTAAAAACAAGACATTACCAATTTTTTTGTTGCATAAAATAATTTCACCCATATAATTTATTTTTTCTTTCATACCGTTCGCAACTACCACATATTGGTCATTTTTTGGTGATTTTAAATTGGTCAAGAATTTTTCATTTCTGAACATGTGGTCGGTCGCACCACTATCAATAATTATTTGATCACTCAATTTAAAATTTTTGGAGTAAGATACAATACCACAAGATCTTTGATTTTGATTGGAAAACATCACAGACAGCTGCTGGAAGAGTTGCTGCACCAGATCAACAGATCCTGACCCTGAACCGCTTGACCCGCTTGACCCGTCAGCGAAGAAACCAGCCCCTGGACCTGAACCGGCAGTCCCTGGACCTGAACCGGTCGGTTTTGTGCTTGGTTCGGTTGAGCCGAATTTATTTGAGTTGGATCCGGACCCTACAGCAAAACCCCCCTCCTTTCTCACGCTCCCTGTCTTTCTCCTTTCTCTTCTCTTCGTTCCAGTCTCCACCCTTTCTTGAATCCGCCTCTTTCCACCACTTGGGCTTGAGATGCGGATGGAGAAAATAGCACCTATCGGCCTTATGACCTTCCTTCTTGCAGTGAGAGCATCTCTCACCCTTATGATTTTGCCGATTTGAGTTGTTATGAGAATTAGGGTTGGCCATGGGGTTCGATTCCCTCGATGTGACTGGCTTGTGGATCCTCCATGGCCAGCCGCAAGGACTCCTCTCTTTGAATTTGGCTTACAACTTCGGCAAAGGAAGGTAGGTCAGGTGCCCGAATAATTTGCGATCGAATAATGTCATAACTGGAATCGAAGCCTGAAAGGTACTGAAATATCTCATCTTCTTCTTGTCTCTTCATGATTTCTTGAGGATCAGTGGTAAAGGGTCTGTAGATTTTTAGTTCATCAAATTTCTTTTTGAGAGACCTTAAATACTCGATATGAGTTCTTGTCCCTTTTCTTTCTTGCTGAATTTCCTGTTTCAAGCGGTACACATGGGAATGGTTTTTTTGTTGCCCGTAGAAAAATCGTATACTTTCCCAAAGCTCTTTTGATGTGTTACAACTGTGGATGAACAAGTCGGATATGTGTTGCTCCATTGACCCGTGGAGCAAATGAATGATTGTATGATCCTCTTTTTGCCATTTTCGCATAGCTAGTTTTTCAGCATCTGTTGGTTTCGCTGGATCTGTTGGTTTGGGTTTTTCTTTGTCTCCAGTGATGAACTCTATTTTGTCTCGACCGCTAAGAGCGAAGGTTACCGATCGAGCCCATGAAAGATAATTTGCGCCGTTCAGCAAGGTGTGAGTCAATTTCGATGGGTTGGTGACTTCTTGTTGCCCCCATTGATCCATCTTCTACTTGCTTGCTCAGGTGCAATATCAATTTTGAGTTCTTTGAGTATTTTCTTGTAACCAGATTTTTCTGGTAGGTATTCACAGCTTTGAGAAGCTCTTATCGGGTTATTGGATTTTATCGGATTTTATCAGAACCGCTCTGATACCATGAAGAATTTATGAGACAGAGTTCCTGAGGAGATAAATGAAAGCTTTCTATTAATTGTTATTATTGTTCTGATTTTACAAGGTTCCTAATTTCTATATATACTAAAGGTTACAACGGTTCTATATTTTACCGTTGGAATGCTACAGTGTTACGGTTACTGTACATTTATTAACTATTCCTAATCTAGTTGATCAGTGATGAATGCTGAGATCAATTCTTGTTTTCAAAATTTATGGTTCGGATCGGCTGATTTTTCCTTCTATGCTTTGCTCCTCTAATGGCCAATAATATTGGGTGCCTTAGATTTACTGTAGCTTCGGATTAAAAGCATGGTTTCTGATATATATGCTCCGGTTTATCATATGTTGTACTTTAGCTTTTGTGTTGGATTAGCTTCGATCTCCAGGCTTTCCAATAAAAATTAGCATACTAACTGGTTTTTCCTTCTTGAATTAACTATCAGAGATTTCCAAGGAATAATGAAGATTTTTGTTGGGAATTTGGCTTGGGCTTTTTCTTTGGAATGCAAGCCTACAGACACCATTGCCGACCTTAAAAATACAGTGTATTCCATAGCAGATATCATACCTCATGAACAAAAGCTTTTGATTGATGGCATACTATTAAAAGACGACTTTCCAGAAAACGAGACGTTGGCCGAAGTGGGCATCCAAAATCAATCCAAGTTTCATCGCATTTTTCTGCTGAGATGTCGTGGTGGAGGAGAGTATGTCATCCTTCCTTGTTTAAGCTCAGTTACATGCATCTTTGCAAGTCAAAATGATATAACTGCTGCATTTCAAATGAAAAGACATATTAGTTGTTAAATTTTATTGAAGTACTTAAGAATTATATAAAATATTTTTAAATGCTTGATGGAGTCAGATGGCAATATATATATATTTTAATATCGAATATATTTGTTCTGAGTAACAATACAAACGTTGCAATTGCATACCTGCATTTACATAGTTTATATAATTGAAAATTTGGATGCAAAAATTGCAATCACAATTTTGTAGTACCAGAATAAATTGTATATGCAAGATCCTGATTTGTTATTTATTTTTTATTTGAATGTCTTGCTTATAAACGCCTGAAGGTTTGGAAGACCGGAAAAGGATTTCCCTTATTATGCTGATGCATTCAAATATGGATGGACAGAAGAGAACTGTAAAGTATTTTTGTGTTTGTTACTCCAACTTTGCCAAGATGGTACTATTTCTGAAGGCAACATATCAGACAATGCATGGCTTAGGATCCAGAATGACCTAAAAAATTCAACGAACTGCAGCTTTCATATTGATTTCTTGAAAGATCGCTTGTGTGATTACAAGCAATTGTATTCATTACTTGTGGAGACAAGTTCTCCATATTTCAGCTGGGATCGTGCAGAAAAAACTGTCAGCAAAGAACAAGGATCAGTAATGGTATGCACTGAATTCGTTTTCTATAATATGTTTCTTAGCATCCATTCTTATTTCTTATACTATTATTTATTTTGAAATAGGCAAGGTTAGATACAGCAAACGAAAATTAAAAGGCTTGAAAATCATGTAAAAGAGTTGAACATGGTCAATGAAATTCAATGAATCTAATGCCCAATATTAATTAATTTGCAGCACCATCCTGAACTGTTTTTAGTGTCCCGAGGTAAAATACCATATTTTGACACTTTGGAAGAGGTATGCTTATTACTAAATAGCAGACGTCCCTCAACGCAACAAGTTTCTGAAACTTCATCGAGTATCAACAATGTGATGATCGTTCCTCAAGACATTCCTCGACTTTCTAATGCCCGTCCAAACAAATTAACTTTAAAACGATTGTTTATGTGTTTCAGATAAACTATGAACTATGATGAGGAGGTATACTGTAATGACATCACCTGTTTAAACCTAATTTATTTGTTTTTTTTCTCAAAAATTGGTTTTTTTTTTTTTTTATTCTGAATATTTTTGGTGCGCTTTTAATTTGTGGTTTTGCCCCTCGACATCTTCTCAAGCTGAGGGAGTGAGGAACTGAGGATATTATATTATTCTTTTGTAATTCATGATTGTATTCTGTTGTGACTTGTGAATGAAACTGATCTTGGTGGACATATTGTTAATTTTATTGTTAAGAAATTTATTTTTTGCAACCTAATTATGTTTTCAAATTGAAAATAGCAGAGTTTCACTATAAGAAGAGAATAGTGTTACAGTATTCCCTGCTATTCCTTCCGATTTCAAATTTTTTTTTTTTAAAAACAGCATACATGTCACACGTAAACTGGAAGAAATGAATATTGCAGGAAACAAGACCCTGTCAAGCCTTGCAACTGGAATAACAAATGTCTATCGTTGCCTTACCCTGTGAAGCCTTGGAAGAGAGTTAATGCAGAAGAAACTCTCTCTTTTAAATCTTGGGACTCTCTATCCCTTAAACCTTGGGTGTATCTCGAGAAGTTAACTATAAAGGATTCAACCACATCATACCACCAAAAGATGAAAGAGAATGTGCGAAGCTGAGTCTTAATGTTCCTGCAATAGCTCTTCGAGACCTAAGTATTACATCAAGCAACTTTTGGTTCTTATCTATTCCATCAATCTCACCTTTGTGCTCGTGAAAGTGCTTAACATATCTTGAATTTCTTTACATCCGAGACTGTGACAGTCTTACCACTTGGCCAGAGAAAGAGTTCAGTAGTTTAAATTGCTTACGAATCATGAAAGTTTATTCTTGCAAAAACTTTCTTGAATCAAGATCAAAGCCACTACCAATGATGTCATCTAGGCAAATGCTACTACCCAAACTTGAATCTCTAATAATCAATGTGTGTCCAAATATGGTTCAGTTCCCAAACTCCCAATATCTCTTGAGAAATTGGCAATTATTGGTTCCACAAAGCTAGAAATTAAGCTTATCGGAACAGTTAGGTAGATTGGTCTCTCAGAAAGCTACAAATTAAAAAATGTGAAAGTTTGAACTCCTTTCCATCAAGCATTGGAGGCCTCACTACTCTTACAATGCTCAACATTTCTAATTGCATGAACCTTTCATCTTTGCCAGAAGCGCTCAAGTCTCTAATAATTTGGAATTGCCTAAAAATAGGGATCCTGTCAGAAGGTCTATTGCAACGATTAAGAAGCCTTGATGAATTAGAGATTGAATATTGTCCCCTCTTAATTGGAGAGAGATTTTCCAAAGCATGGAAAGTACGGGCACCTAATTTCTGAAATCCCGGATGTAATTAAAAATTGAAGAACGAGGTCGATCCAGCAAAAGAGGAGACCTAACTCACTTGATTTCATCATGCAAAATACCATGTTTCTCAGCGCAATCATAATTAAAGATATCATTATTTGCGAAGTACATTATCTCATTGCTATATTCTTTCAAATTTTCACATTGAATTGTATTTCGATTCTTTGATAAAAACAGAGAAACATATATTTTTTCACATTGGACATCTTAGTAACTTTGGTGATGGAATCCTGTACTGGTGGTCTCGTGCTTATATGCGAACAAAACACACACACACACACACACGAATACACAGAAAAACACACACTGTTATGTATTTGTTTGATTTTTCTACAATACTTGTAACTGAGAGTTACTATCAGAAACATGTAGACCATGCATGGTTTACATCACACAACAAAAATTAATCTTGTCTTTTGTCCATTGATGCATTTTGTCATACATTTTATGGCTATTCTCCCCGTGTAAAGAATGTAGCCATCTAGATGTTAAGAAGGATCAATGTGTTGGGAAACAAAATGAGCATCCAATTAAACCCGACTGATTGAAAATGCATAATTCAAGTAATTGTATTAATTAATGTGATTTTTCCAGCTGTGCTGTGAAGTCAAATTCATTATTGAAGAAGCTTGATGGAAATCTATCTTTGGTGATAGAAAATGTACTATATGGTATGTGGAAATCTATTTATGTTTGCTTGTATTTTTGTATTTTTCTTCTTCTTTTTAACTTAAGTGAACTCTTTGGTGGTACGCACAACCTTATGTGCACTCAAAGCAAATGATTCTGCAAATAATAATATGATAATGTTTAAAAAAAAAAATCAATCAATATGTTTCAATGTTTCTACACTCCAAGGAAAAAAAATTGAGACAAATTCAGTCAGCACTCTGTTTTGTTTTGTGAAGAGAGAGATGTACAGGAATATTTGCAGGATATAGCAAATCACGCGCATAGGTTGTTAGCCTTGGAGATAGCACAAGAGGCGGCTAGTTAGTTTGAAATAACATAGGGCGAGATGTAAAATATTGTCAGTTTTCCTATTGTTTCAGTTTCTTTTCTCTTTTCTTTGTTTAATTTATCTGCTGTGCACTTTTGTCATTATTTGTGGCCCTATCAATGGAATATAAATAATAGATCTCCATATTCCTCCATCAAAGAATATGTTTCTATATATCACTATTTGACTAAGCCAACTGTTTCAATTAATATCAATTAAACAATTTTATGTTATAAAGCTTTTTTATGTGGTTTCGTTCGAACTAAAATACAAAATAAATTGCTCACTCTTTATATCCCCTTGGCCGCATTTTCTCTTATGTACTTTTATTTTCCAGTACGAAAAAATAATGTGAAGAGAGTTCTTAATCTGTTTTGACACCTAACTGTAATATAAAAGAAATCCTTTATATATTTGATAGTTCAAAAGTTAAATATTTTATCAGCCTTGTTAAGACGAGGGAATTTTGTTTCTTTTCGAAAGGAAGGTGAGGGTCAATCCTCAAATTTCATTTATGATGACACAAGTTGTGTCGAAATTACATGGGGAATAGCATGTAAAAAACAAAAATACAAATTAACCTTACTAATAAGTATAACACATCAGAACAGCAAACAGTTGAAACACAGTCCTTCATCACAATGCTCTGTTTTACTGGTATGATGAACTGAAGCACTATTTACTCTCTTTTTTTTTTTTTTTTTTCTGAACCAGCTATCAAATTCATCAATTATCTCTCTGAGAAGCTGCATTGTTTTTTGTTGCTAAGTAAAAATTCGCCTACAGCGTTCTCTCCAGTAACAAAGCATATGACCATTTGTATCTAAAATACGGGGAGCCAACAAGTAATGATGAATTGGGCCAATGTTTTTTCTCTACTGGAAAAATTAAAGAGCAACATGGCGCTCCAAAGCACAAAATTAAAGCCGTTTTGGCACATGCTCATGATCAAACATAATATCAATCTTAATAATTTAAATACTGACTAAGCATAGTGACAAATGAATTATTCAGGTTCGGTTCTGTGATGTAAAATTTTTGTGATTCAGGAATAATTCAGGTATAATTCGGAAATGATTCAGAATCTTGTGACTATAACAGGAAGGGCAAGTATTAGCCAATCAGTAAGGACGTAAGTTGGTGGGTCTTCCAATAACTTATTTAGGAAAACTTTTGCTCTGAAAAAAATTATTATTGTCTAGTTGGAACTTGTTAATTGAAAAAATAGAAAAAAATAATAATTACAAATTTGGAGATAAATTATTCACTTTAGGCGGCAGAGTTATATTTTTAAATTCGGTAGTTTCAGCTGTATCATTGTATTGGTTATTCCTACCAAAGTTAGAACCATAATTGATAAGTTAAGACAGTTTTTGTGTAGTTCTGTAAGGAAAAAACACTTTTTTATAAGTTGGAATAAGATTTGTAGATTTAAGGGACAAGGTGGTTTAGGTGTACTTAACTTGCACAGCATTAACAGGTCTCTGTTGGCCAAATGGTTGGTGTACAGGAAAAACATTTTAAAAGAGAAATATAGAATAACAAGTGATAAAATGAATCCTTCTCCTTTTTAGGAGGATTTTCTGAAAGACAAAGGAATAGTTGAAGCGGGTATAGATTGACAAGTTGGCATTGGTATACCATTAGATTTAAGATTGAAGATAGATTGGTAGTCGATCTGCTCTATATTATGTGTATCCTAATTTGTTTGTAATTGTTTATGATAAGTTTATCTAATTAGTATCCCAAGTTTTTCATACAGATGGGTTGCATATAGAATTTGCAAGGCACTTTGTAGGAGTATTTCATACATAATGGTGTGCATTATTAACTCACTTTCAAATTTTCACTTATTAAAAACAAAATGATCAACTTGTGTGGAGATGGACCAGTTTGAGTATGGTGGGGTCTTCAGTTTTGAATTTTGGAATTGATTTTTTTTTTTCAGATTCAAAGTATTTTATTATGTTTCAGAAAAAAAAATCCACCAAAAATTAGTTATTTTGTAATTGAATCAACCCCTAAATGTACCCGAGACAACTTTTACTTGGCGGCAAACTATTTTCTTTAATAATATATATCTCTCTGATCTCTCTTTATTATTTTGCACCAAGTAATTAATCATGATTGAGACGGGCATGCGTGCTTGATTAAGTCGCATAATTCCTAGTAGAAAGGAAGGTAATTAAACATATATTCAAGCGGTGCTTATAAAGTGACAAGTCAATTCACATTCCTACAAAGTACGCCGAAAAATTGACAGCCCAAAATCAGATAACAAGCATAATTCTACACTATTTGAAAAGTGCATAGCGATTAACACTAGACTATTTGAAAAGTGCTAGATTCATAAAGCATAATTTCTAGCATATATTTATCCGAATTTTTTTTTTTTATCACTGTGAAAATTCGTATTAAATTAAAAACCACTCGGCTCTGCATTTGTAAAAAAATACCACCCCCGCACAAGCATTGTGCGCACCAGCCTTGGTTGGGTCCGCACAAGTGTTTCGCGCATCGCTGTGGGTCCGCACAAGCGTTTAATTGCGCACACCTACGGGTCCGCACAACCCTTTTGCGCACCCACTTCGGATCCGCATCACCCTTTGGCGCACCCACTATTTCGCAGATTCCCCTGGCGCACCAAGCTAGAAAGTGTATAAAGAGATGTTTTTTACTATTATTTCCAATCCACAACACCAACAAAGGCAGCAGAGAGCTCAGCAATTAACTGTGAGGATTTTTCTCTTTAGTCCCTTATTTTTTAAATTATTATTTTATGTTAATTTTGAAATTATTTTTTTTTACATTATTTTTAAAATGAACAGTAAATTTAATTGTTAGGTTTGTTCAATTCAACCAATTATGATTGGAATTACTTGTCTAGATGGGGCTTGTATCCGGCGACGACGACCGGCAGTGCAGCCATGCACAACCATCTCTTTCCGAACTTCTTCAACCCTCTTGTGATTGTCAGTCTTGCACTTATCAAGCATTGCTTGATGTTCATCAGCACCTTCAAATAAATTGTAAATAAATTAGTTCAGAATATAATTTAATGCCAAAAACATTTTTAAATAATAAAGGGATAATAAAATCTTACAATCTGTGTAGCCGGACCACTGCATGGAATGTAGCTGTACTCTTGAGTATTCATGTCACGTCGTACTGCGAGCGGCTTCTTATTTATCTCCGAGATCTGACCGTACATAAAGACTGTAAATGCACTGTACTCCTGGTACCAACGGCGGTACTCCTAGTCATAAGCCTCGAACGCATAAGTCTGGAGGAGATGAAGGTGGCAGTGGAGATGAAAGAGTACGATGAAAAAATAGTGGTGGCAAAGGAGGTGGAAGATAAGGTTAAATTGGTCATGGGGTCCGAGGAAGGAAAGCTGATCAGAGAAAGAATGGAGGCCATGAGGAAGCAGGCGGTGCATGCGTTAAGAGATGGAGGTTCATCTCGTGCGGCATTGATGGGGTTTCTCGAGGCAGTGAGAAAGGATGGAGTTCCAGAATTTTAGTGGCTTGATTGATACTGTGGATCATTGTGAAATTGCTTGTACTGGTTAATGTTTTATATATGCAACTTAGGATATGTTTGGAATATTAGTGAAGAATAGTCACTAATTCAGTTTAGCATTATTTCGAGCTATTATTCATTATTTATTTTCAATGAATTTTCTCACTATTCTACTAACTCAACAAAATATTAAATTAGCTACTATTCTCAAACTTGAGATTAACTATATTCTTACTCTAATTCTTGTTTCAACAAAACATAACCTTAATTTTTTGTCATATATATTTGCATGGATATCATGTTGGAAGATCAGAATCGACTATTTAAACTTTTAAAATAAAAATTTCAACGGAAAGTAAAACACCATCTTTAATTTTGAAAACAATTTAGTCCATCTATATATATATATATATATATATATATATATATATAACTTAATTTTCATTAATTAATTCACAAGATATTTCTTAATATATCTTCTTAATATATCAACCCTTTCTTTATTATATTCCAATAACTCATGTTTTTCATGCCTCATATTTTATATTTTCGTTTTTAAATTTCAAACTGTCGATCCGAACAACTGAACATGATATCCATACTAAAATATACTTAGTGATGACATTTATAATTTTCGAAATATTTTTACTATTTTTCAGATGGGTAGAAAATCAATATTTATATCTATCTTAAAAAATAGTAAAAAAATTCTAACATTTTAAAATTTAATCTCCAAGCATATTTTACTATGGATATCACATTAAGCGGTTTGGATTGACAGTTTAGACTTTAAAAATGAAAATATAAAGTATGAGATATGATGAAATACAGAAGGCATGAAGAATTGAATCCCTCCTCATAATATAATTAGCACTTTGAATTGCTGCCTTTTGTTTCTCATATTTTTGCCATCCCACTTGAGTTACAAAGTACCCCGAAAAATTGACAGCCCAAAATCAGATAATAAAAATAAATAGCAAGTTGTCTATTAATGTACCAAAAATTTTATTAATACCCTCGGCTAAATAAAAATGTAAAAAAAAAAACCAATAATTTGCTAGAATTCCATATTTATCATGTCTAAAGTCATGCTCAATAGTTTGATCCAGATGCTACTGATGTTACAATGAATCCGGAATTACGTGAGACAGAGAAAAATAGAGGTGCTGTCGATCTTGAGGATATGGGCGATCAGAGTGATTAGGAAGATACTGGCATGTACTTGAACAGAGATTTGTAATAATGGGTCGCGGGTTAGAAGACCTGGTTAGAGCTTTCAATGACAAAAAGATTTTAGTAGGAAGCTAATGTGTTTTTTTTTTAAAGGACAGCAAAGTTTGAGGAAGAATTGTCATAGAGACAGTGTGAAATTGATTGCTTGTTCTGTAGTAAGATCGCACGTTCGTTCTTTATGCAGAGAAAATATGACCAAGTAATTATTGCATCAACAATTACTAAATTACAAATACTGAAACACAAGCAACAATTTGTTTTGTTTTGTGGAAAAAACGCTGCAGAAGAATCTTCAAGGAGTTGGAAGAAAAAGTTCCACAGTTTATATTGATTGGAGTTACGAATGTAATTAAAAGCTGGTATACGGAAGCAGATAGGAAGGGTAGAAAAATATTTGATGGCCTCATGAATTGTTGAAAAGTCCCAAATTAATTGTGCCCTGTTTATATTTCCTCCTGTTTTTCCTTTTTAATCTTTTTTTTTAATAAAATTTTGCAAAATCTGGCATTTATGATGTCCCAAATTAATTGTACATTGCCCAATGCCTATATATGATGCATAGCGATTAATACTAGACTATTTGAAAAGTGCTAGATTCATGAAACATAATTTCTAGGAAATATTTCTGGTTCATAAGTTCTCATATTAATATCTACTTCCAGAAACAAAATTTTGCCTTGAAGTATATTTATTAAATAATTATTCTTATATCACTGTTGAAAGAGGCTTGATCAATCTTAACCATGAACACACTCGCAAAAAGAAAAATTACGTCATACTCCTGGTTCAACTCATCCGGAAAATTTTGTGCAAAATGTTGGAAAGTTATCTTAGGCTGTGCTGCTTTAGAAGAGGTGAAATATTGTTCATTAAATGGAAGAAAATAGAACGGAGGGGAGAGATCAGTAGACAGGATTTGACTGAGTCATTCTCTTGTTTCAGAAGAGGAAAATCGGAGAGATAGCAGAGGGGAGAGAGCCTGAGTTCGCTGTACAAAAATTCTGAGATTTGTCCAATTCAAATTGGAGTGGAGAGCAAGTGAAATTAGCGCTGATTCCTCCATTTCTCTCTCCTCCCTTCTCTCTACGCAGAGGTTTCTGGATCACAGCCTTAAATTCATTAACACAACTCAGAATAAGTTCGTTCTATAATTTTTATTTTTGCTAATTTACTTTTATGATCAAAATTCAGATTTTTTTTTTAAGACATTTCTTACAGAGGCTTCACTTGAGCTTATTAATTTTTGTTATGTATAGAGAAAACTATCACACCATTCATGAAGATAACACAATATATCTCCTATTCTAGGACCAATTTTCAATCAACAACTGCTTTACTAGGTACAAAGATATATTAATAAATCATAGGGAGCTCTTCTTCTAGAAACGAAAGAATTTAATGCGACCCATACCATTGGCGTATTGTGTAATAACTATTGCATGAGACGAACATTAATTAGACTCCCACACAAGAAATTTAGAGGAATTACCACTTTTGTTTAAAAAAAAAAAATTCAGAACTGGAAATTTCCACACATGTATTAAAGTATCTAATAAATTATTCATCATCTGTAACTTGCCAACTAGAATAAGACGAGTTGGTTTCCAACTTGTACAAGTAATTGTTGAAGAACTGTTCATCTTGTACTCCAAAGGAGGACAACAGTTTGGGTCTGATGACTTATAACCGTCCGATCCACTTTAGAATCCTTGCGCACGGATATTAAAGCGAACATGCACGGATAATAAAGTGTCATACACAGATCTTAAAGCGGATCAAACGGTTATGAAATTCATCGAACTCAATTTTAATCCGATGGACATCGGACCCAAACTGCTCTCCCAAAGGAGATACAAGATGGTAGCCTGGTAAGATTGTCGGTTAGATCACCAAAAGAAATTTCATGTTTTTGTGGGTAATTTTGGCAGGGCATTGCCAAATATTTCTTACCTAAGAATACATCAGAATCTTCTAAATTTATCCGGTAGATAAAGTTCAATGAGGTTTGATTTTTACAGGAAGCACTAAGAAGATGTTTACAGCCACAATTCATGCACCTTCAGGAACCGTGCATACAACCTGCCTCAAATTTAATTAAAGCCGGTTAAAAAGTTTGTGGCATGTTTGCAACTTCTCTTTATGTTGTGTTTTGGAAAGAAGAAGGTGTGTACAATCAAGAATTTTTAACCTTCCAAAATTTACATAATTAACACACAAAAATCAAATCTACATCCGACTATTTATTTGCTATGATCATCTAATTAAAGTTTGCTGAAATATATCGGCACTATTTTAACCACATTTTTCAATATAAAAAACTAGGACTTAATGTGATCCACATTTTTCATTAAAAAAAATTATATTATTGCCAGAGATCAGATCCGTTCATAAATGAGTGAAGATGCCTTGGATAGCTTCTAGAAACATTTGCACAGTTCGGTGACTCTTTAGAAGATAGGAAGCCGCCACATACAACTTGTTACTTGGCTTAGTAGGCTATATCTCACATCATTATAAAATACTTATCCCATCATCTCCATTCTATGTCATCAAGTCCACAATCAAATCTATTTGAAACTCCAAAGACCACTTATTCACTTCAAACAACAATGAAAGACACTGTGGTGCTCTACACATGGATTGCACTGGGCCACCTCATGCCCATGGTGGAATTCGCAAAGCTACTAACAAAACACGGCATGTCGATCACTGTAGTCATTGTCGAACTTAGGCAGAATCCGAATGATTCAAGCTTTACTTCGAAAACCATCTCCCGTCTCTCAGCCGCCAACCCCAACATCTCTTTCCATGTCATTCCTCCGTCTACCCCCGATTTGGAAGGTTTCGATGCAGTTTTTGAAAAGTTACATGAAGCAACTACTCCGCTTTCATACCTACTTCGGTCAATATCCGAAACGTGCTCTGTTCATGCGCTGGTTATGGATTTCTTCTGCACATATGCACTAGATGTCGCACGACAACTAGATATCCCTGGGTACTTTTTCTACACCTCCGGTGCCTACGACCTTGCGATGACTATGTATTGTCCGACTTTGGATAAAACTCTTGATAAGAACATTGGTGAAATGGGAAACGAGAAGTTGTATTTCCCGGGTCTCCCTCCGATCCCGGCCTCGCACTTGCCGGACCATATGCACAATAGGGAAAAACGTGCATACCAGACCATTATTTACCACTATGAGAGGTTTGCGCAATGTGATGGAATATTTGTGAACACTTTTGAGTCAATGGAGAAGAAGGCTGTAGAAGCAATTGAAGCCGGGCTATGCGTGCCGGGCCGTAACACACCTCCGGTTTACTGCATCGGGCCGCTTATAACAGGAGGCGAAAAGAAAGAAGAACAGAGGCACGAGTGTTTATTATGGCTGGATATGCAGCCCAAAAATAGTGTGGTTTTTCTTTCATTTGGTAGTATGGGCTCTTTCTCGGAAGAACAACTGAAAGAAATTGCTATCGGGTTGGAAGAGAGCGGTCAGAGGTTTTTGTGGGTTGTGCGTTCCCCGATATCCATTGAAAAGAACCCGTTGAAAAACCTCGACCCCCAAGCTGCACCAGAGTTACATACGATTTTACCCGAGGGTTTCATAGACCGAACGAAAGACCGGGGCATGGTGGTAAAGCAATGGGCCCCTCAAGTTGAGGTGCTAAACCACCAGTCAGTCGGTGCTTTCGTCACACACTGTGGTTGGAACTCAATTCTTGAGGCAGCCATAGCCGGTGTACCAATGATATGTTGGCCAATGTACGCCGAGCAAAAGTTGAACAAGATTTTCTTGGTGGAGGAGATGAAGGTGGCAGTGGAGATGAAAGGGTACGATGAAAAAATAGTGGAGGCAAAGGAGGTTGAGGATAAGGTTAAATTGGTCATGGAGTCTGAGGAAGGAAATCTGATCAGAGAAAGAATGGAGGCCATGAGGAATAATGCGATGGATGCGGTAAGAGAAGGAGGCTCATCTAGTACAGCATTGATGGAGTTTCTGGAGGCAGTGAGAAAAGATGGAGTATCAGAATTTTAGTCGCTTGATTAATGTTGTATATATGGAGTAAATCTAGAGTGTGACTGCTCACCAAGAGGATTTGGTCAGCACAACTCCAAAAATATATTGGATCGACTTCAAATGACGAATCCAAACTGTTGAAATCCATGTATTTTGTGAGTAATGCATGTACATGCAAAAATTTGGAAGTTTCGAATTCATTTGCTACGAGGTCAAGCGGACAAAGTAATGAATCTTTTAATAAATTATTCTATTAGTTGTTTTATATATTCATTTTTCATCATTACTTTGACCGCTTGATCTCGTAGCAAATGAATTCGAAACTTCCAAATTTTGCATGTACATACATGACTCACGAAGTACATGGATTTCAACGGTTTTGATTCGTCATTTGAAGCTGATTCGATGTATTTTTGGAGTTGTGCTCACGAAATCTTCTTGGTGAGCACGTCACACCCTAGATTTACTCCTATATATGCAGCTTAATGTTCTGCGTGAAAAGGAACTTATGTAGTGGTTGAGATTTCAGTTCCAAATCTAAATTAAGTCACTGTAATTTTCCTTCTAATTAGTTGTTATTTTCTTTTTGAGAAAATATTATGGGCTAATTGAAATGCATGGTAAAATCTCAAAATCAACATATCAATTATGGAAGATATAATAAGAAGTATCATCTGAATTAATATGCATGGTAGAATATGATAAAGGAATAA